>JAGSMR010000014.1:6802500-7045000 GCA_029286605.1 Sericinus montela
TATACCACGTCGAAGTCACGATAGCCGAGTAGTTTGGCGGTCGAAATTTCGAGTCAAGAGACCCGAGTTCGATCCCCAGGTGGCAGGATCGTACCAATGGGTTTTACAAAAAGTTATGTACGAAATATATCTTTGGCTTTGACATAAAGACGGCGACGGGTTCACCACATGTCACGTTGTCGCGAAAATATCCTCGGTGGAAGGTAGGTTAAAGGGACTTGACCTCTGTCTACTCCTATATTGGGAATCGCGTGAAGATATATACCACTTTCACTGAAGATTTTAAATTATCGTTCCAAACAGAAACGTGAATCAATTTATATTTCATGAGACTTCATAGTAATTTACAGGTATTGACTATGTTCTTTGTTTTGTTTTAGGTAACTTATAAGGTTGCAGTCACAAATGGCAACATAAATGATGGAGTTAATGATTTCAGGTCACTCATCGGCGAGGCTTCGAAACAGGTAATACGACTACAATTAAATTAAATTAAAAATTAAATTAAATTTGATATGTACATCGTAGTAGATTAAAAAAATACGTTAAATTAAATCAGAGCTACGAGGACCCGGTTCGCTTCGCTCAGATGCATTCGCCCAGATGTGTGTTTCGCTTCAGTCGAAACAATTTTAATAAAATTTTTCTCGATACAACTAATAAACGATAGAAAAATAGCTAAAGTAAATTTCTTACAGTACATTCGACTTCTGTCATGTTTTATATTGGATTTGTTTTGTTCTTTTCAGAATGCTGACGTCGTCCTATTGTCAACTGGTGTTTCTGATTGTGAAACAAGCACGCAGTCCGCTTGTCGATCTGATAACTATGATGAGGTAATTAAAACAATTATTACAGTACCTTCTAAGTGGAGATGTCGTCAATGAGACACTAAATGACGACATCTCCACATAGGAAACTATGTTCGATGTTTCTCTGGATAGTAAAATAAATAAATAAATATCTTCACGTCATTCCCAATACCCTGTATTAGCCTTATGTCTAGACAATTAAGTACTTTCGACCTACCTTCCACCGAAGACATTTTTTGGAACAACGTCAACAGATGGTCAGTCCGTCGCCGTCTTTATATCCAAGCCAACGATATAATTCGTACATAAGTTTTTGAAAAACACATTGTTACGAGCCTGCCACCTGGGGATCGAACTCGGGTATCTTGATTCGAAGTTCCGACCACCCAACTACTCGGCTATCGTGACTTTAAATGTTCTAAATATAAATTTGTAGCTCGTGCGAGATATTTCGTCTGCGGCGAAGAAATTCGGCGTGTACGTAGTAACGCACTTGTACGACGAAATTCGGTGCCGGGGCGCCGAGGAACTGATCAAAAGTAATCTGGTGTTTGACAGGAGGGGATCTGTTGTGCTGGAGTGAGTATTTTATAATACATATCTTCACGCCATTCTCAATACTGGGTTAGGCAGAGGTCTAAACAATTTAGTACTTTCGATCCACCATTCACCGAAGATATTTTTTGGGACTACGTAACAATTGGAGAGCCTGTCGCCATGTTTATATTCAAGTCAACGATATAAATCGTACACAAGCTTTGAAAAACCCCTTGGTACAAGCCTGGGGATCGAACTCGGGTCTCTTGTATCAATTTCTGATCACCCAAACACTCGGTTGTCGTGACTAATGCGTACTAAGTGTAATAATAAACAAAAATTAACACTTATACCTTCAAGATTTCATTTGCTATTAACAGATGGCGATATAACCATTTTGAAAATACTGGTATAACCTAACCACCAATACTGATTACTTTGTAAATCAAGGATAATCGTTGTTCCCTTTTTTGTTTATTGATTTTCTTGTCTATTTTTATTTGTATTAATTTTGTTTATGTGTAACCTGTTTTCTAATTTGTGACTGTAATCGGAAGTGTCAGAATAAATGTCTTTATGCCTTGACAAATATACAGTAGACCGATTACGGTGGAACGGTCTACTGAGATCACATATCCGCTTGCCAAGCGTGGCGATTATAGCAAGCGGATTTGCGATCGCAGTGCTATATACCTCAAACCGTATAGGCTGCCGACTCTTGCCGGTATGCTTAATTCTGGTTTGGTATTTTTCGAGATAGTCAAAGCCCCATCTATTTGTAGCTGTTGCTTTTTACCAGTCTTTTATCACAGTTACCTCTTTTTAGACAGTCTGAGTTCTTTTTAATGATCTACCGAGTTGTCACCTATTTTGAGTAGCTCTATTCTATTCTGATCACAATAGCCGAATGGTTGGGTGATAGGAACTCGAGTGAAGACACCCAGGTGGTAGGCTCGTACCATTGGGTTATTTCAAAAATTATGTGCGATTTATATAGGCTTAGACATAAAGATGTAGACAGGCCCATCAACTTTTTTTTATAGAATAGGGGGCAAACGAGCAGGTGACTCACGTGATGGCAAGTGACTACCGCCGCCCACGAACACCCGCAATACCGGAGGCATAGCAGATGCGTTGCCGGCCTTTGAGAAAGGTATAGGCTCTTTTCTTGAAGGTCCCTAAGTCGTATCGGTCACGAAACCGCTGACGGCAGAACATTCCATAAAGTTCAAGTGTGTGGCAGAAAATTCCGCGAAAAACGCACTGTGGTGGAATGCTAAGCATCAAGGTGACGTTGATAGAATATTAAGGCTATGCCGTAAGATTTAGACCTGCCACGTTGTACTAAAAATTGTCTTCGGAGAAAGGTAGGTTGAAAGGACTTTATTGTCTAGTACCCTGTCTACCCGAGATTACCCTTATTATTTTTATTCTAAACACATTCTATTATGGATTACAGTTACAGAAGACCGTTGAACTACTTTGCTCCATGCAACGTGTCGTCAACGAAGACGTCATCATTTGTGACAGACTTTGGGGTCAAATTCGTCCTCCTCACGGATGAAGATGTCATCCGTAAAGATCTGCAGAGCTTTAAGAGTACAAAGAATTTCATTATTACCGGCGGGTCATCTTCGGCGATGGAGTATTTAAATGGTATTATTTTTAACAGGAAGTGCACTTACTTATCTCCAAGCACGATCCCAGACGAGGTAGCCAGAGAGAACAGATCGCCAATCGAATTGTTTCAAATTGATAATTTTCTCCATACATGTACCGTATATCTGGCTATCTATTTATTGATCTACGACCTCAATAAGAATGTTTAGTATTAAAGTTTCGTCAGTAGACAAGAATACAAGACAATTATTGATTTTTTTAAATCTTATTCTTTTATAATAACAGTTCATAATAAATAAATACATATATAGATAGGGACAACATCACATACATTGTTCCAATCCCAATATAAGAAGGTAAAGCAATTGAGGTATGGGAATCGGAAACAACAAAGGTACCACAAGGAACCAGACCGGAAAAACGTAGAAAAATTGGTTTTTCTACATTGACTCGACCGGGAATCGACCCGGGACCACGAGATGGCGACTCCTTGTAAACCGGTGTTTACGCCACTCGTCCACGGAGGTAGTCATAATAAATGTAAGGATATGTGATATATCATGTATAGTGGTTGGGTGATCGTGAATTCGAATCAAGAGATCGGAGTGTGATCCCCAGGCTCGTACAAATGGGTTTTTTCGAAAACTTATTATAAAGACGGTGACGGGCTCAACACCTGCCACGTTGTCCCAAATAGCCTTCGGCGAAAGGTGGAACGAAAGACTTAATCTGGACCTCTGTCTACACCGGTATTGTGAAATAACGTGAACTTATTCTTTTTTAATATACATTTCTGTTTTTTTATTTAATTTAGATAAAAACAATTATTTAGATTTTTTTATAGAAAAGGGAGGCAAACGAGCAGGTTGCTCACGTGATGGTAAGTGATTACCGCCGCCCATGAACACCCGCAATACCAGAGGCATAGCAGATGCGTTGCCGGCCTTAGAGTGCCCCCCTCCCCAGAATTGGGGGAGGGGGGTGTGTGGGCCACCGGTTACCTGCACTCACCAGACGAAACGCAGAAGTTTGTTAGACTTCTACTTTACGCCGGTATTCTGTGAGGTCGCGGTACTTCCCCGGTCGAGCCGGCCCATTCGTGCAACAACAAAAGCTGATGCGTGGCTCTACCACTGTTAAATGTATTGAAATATAAAAATTTTGCTGTGCAGAGAATGGCTTGTTGTTCTCTTGGGCGTACACCTCCAATGCTAACGTGGTCTCCGACAGCGGAGTCTTCGCCGGCCGAGCCGGTGCGAAGACCGGAGCTGGATTGGTCTACGAGCTTAATAAAGATGGCGGTGAAGGTATAAAACGCGCTTTCATATTGTATTTTCATTGTTTAGAATTCAAATACTTTTTAAATAAAAAAAAATATACACTGTTGAATGAAAAAAAAATGACAATAATAATATTAATAATATCTTCACGCAATTCCCAATACAGGGGTAGACAGAGGTCTAGTCTTGTCATTTAAGTCCCTTCGACTTACCTTCCACCGAAGATATTTTCGGGACAACGTGACAGGTGGTGAGCCCGTCGCCATCTTTATGTCCAAGCCAACGATATAATTTGTACATAGGTTTTTAGAAAAACCCATTGGTACGGCCACTCGAGGATCGAACTCGGTTCTCTTGACTCGAAATTCCGACCACCCAACTACTCGGCTATCGTGACTTTAGATGAAAAAAATGATAGATTTAAAAAATAATAACAAAATATTTACTGGCTTAGCTACAGCTAAGACGTGCTCATAAAAAATCAACTGACACGGTCAGGATTTGAATTCGTGAATTAGATCTTTAACTCTAATTTCTAAAACATTTCGTCAAACCCTTCTTGTGCATCCGTGTCCCACCTGACACGTTTACACTGGCTATAGATCTTCTTTGAAAGAAAAAAGTAACAGCGCTTTTTACTCTTTGGATGGACGGAATTACTAGTCGAGATACCCAAGTTCGATCCCCAGGTACCAGGCTCATACTAATGGGTTTTTTTGAATGGCTGGTGGGTCGAAGGGCCTTAATTGCCTAGATTGCCTCTGTCTGCCCCTGTATTGGGAATTGCGTGAAGATATTTAACTATTTATTTTTTTTAATTTTAAATTTCAACTCGCGCGGGCGGGATTTAAACCCGCCATTTAGCCGTACCATCTCTAATTTAATAACAAAAATTTAGGCAAAACTTATACGCTTTAATTTATAAAAATTAATATAAATAAATATCTTCACGCAATTCTCTATACAGGGGTAGACAGAGGTCTAGTCTAGACAATTAAGTCCCCTCGACCCACTTTCCACCGAAGATTTTTTCGGGACAACGTGACGGGTGGTGATGCTTTAATTTAAAATCCATAAAATTGCATAATATTTAGCGTTTTCAGCAGTACATTACTATTTTAAATTACTTTCAGATAAGTCACACATGATATCATTCAGTCGCACCAACGTGCGTGACCTTCCAGCCGAAGATCCAAGCCAGCATACCATCAGAGCTTTGGACTTGGAAGCGAGCGCGGCTGGGTATACGCAAGTTGTGTGCGACGGGGAATTCTGCTGCGAATTCTATGTGAAGACCAAACAGCTCGGTGAGGGTCCACTTACATCACACTTACCTTTACTTATTGTGTGCTAAAATAAATTAATATCTATATGTCATTTCCAATATAGGTGTATATTGGAAATACACCTATATTGGAATATATAGGTATATATTCCAATATAGGTGTATTGGAATATATACCAATACACCTATATTGTATTGGTATATATTCCAATATAGGAATATATACCAATACAACATTATCGGCGAACAATACAAAATTATACTCGGCTATCGTATATAAGTCACGAGAGCCGAGTTGTTGGGTGGTCGGAATTTCGAGTCGAGAGACCCGAGTTCGATCCACAGGTGGCAGTACCAATGAGTTTTTCAAAAACTTATGTACGAATTACATCGTTGGCTTGGACATAAAGACGGCGACGGGCTCACCACCTGTCACGTTGTCCCGAAAATATCTTCGGTGGAAGGTGGGTCGAAGGGACTTAATTGTCTAGACTAGACCTCTGTCCCTGTATTGGGAATTGCGTGAAGATATTTTTTATTGTGTATCGTGATGAATTAGGAAAAAAAATTGGCACATTGTTAAATACTAGCTTTAAGGGACAAATTACAAATTATTGTATGCCAGGAGCATCATTTAATGATATAATGAAAGAAATTATCTCAAGTACTTTCTGTCCTAACTCTATTTTAGAACTGTTGATAGGGAGAAGGGGCAATCTTAACAAAAGACAAATGTTAAAATACTCAGAGTATTTAAATAGCCTCAACGTAAATAAAATTGTCTTCTTCACATTACCATATTTAAAGGATTTGCCAAATGAAAACAAAATAAGATTTGACATAAATATTCAATTAAATAATTTATTGTGTAATAATTGTATATATTTGACATGTCAAAGTAATAACATTGACAAATTTAATTTAATTGATACTAACATTCTAATTAAGAAATCTTTAATAAAAGACTCTTTAAGAAAAGTCACGATAGCCGAGTGGTTGGGTGGTCGGAATTCCGAGTCAAGAGACCCGAGTTCGATCCTCAAGTGGCCGTACCAATGGGTTTTCTAAAAACTTATGTACGAATTACATCGTTGGCTTGGACATAAAGACGGCGACGGGCTCACCACCTGTCACGTTGTCCCGAAAATATCTTCGGAGGAAGGTGGGTCGAAGGGATTTAAATATCTAGACTAGACCTCTGTCTAGCCCTGTTTTTGGAATTGCGTGAAGATATTTTTTTTTAAATAAAAGATAGGTATTTCCTATCCAAATATAACACAAGATTGATTGCAGATGGGCTATCTTATTTTTTTACATTTTACCTCAGCCAAGAATTAGGCTAAACCGACGTCTGCTTTTATTGAGCAGCTTAATATGACATGTAATTTGGAATGTGTTTCAAGTACTTTAAATTAAATAATAAGACAATAGAGGAAATCTCTTGCAATACTAACATTTATCAAGTGAATTTAAGGAGAATAGTATAATGTTACAAAATAATTTATTGTGTAATAATTGTATATATTTGACATGTCAAAGTAATAACATTGACAAATTTAATTTAATTGATACTAACATTCTAATTAAGAAATCTTTAATAAAAGACTCTTTAAGAAAAGTCACGATAGCCGAGTGGTTGTCGGAATTTCGAGTCGAGACCCGAGTTCGATCCACAGGTGGCAGTACCAATGAGTTTTCAAAACTTATGTACGAATTATATCGTTGGCTTGGACATAAAAACGGTGACGGGATTTCTACCTGCCACGTTGTCCCGAAAAAATCTTCGGAGGAAGGTGGGTCGAAGGGACTTAATTGTCTAGACTAGACCTCTGTCTAGCCCTGTTTTTGGAATTGCGTGAAGATATTTTTATTGTGTATCGTGATGAATTAGGAAAAAAATTGGCACATTGTTAAATACTAGCTTTAAGGGACAAATTACAAATTATTGTATGCCAGGAGCATCATTTAATGATATAATGAAAGAAATTATCTCAAGTACTTTCTGTCCTAACTCTATTTTAGAACTGTTGATAGGGAGAAGGGGCAATCTTAACAAAAGACAAATGTTAAAATACTCAGAGTATTTAAATAGCCTCAACGTAAATAAAATTGTCTTCTTCACATTACCATATTTAAAGGATTTGCCAAATGAAAACAAAATAAGATTTGACATAAATATTCAATTAAATAATTTATTGTGTAATAATTGTATATATTTGACATGTCAAAGTAATAACATTGACAAATTTAATTTAATTGATACTAACATTCTAATTAAGAAATCTTTAATAAAAGACTCTTTAAGAAAAGTCACGATAGCCGAGTGGTTGGGTGGTCGGAATTCCGAGTCAAGAGACCCGAGTTCGATCCTCAAGTGGCCGTACCAATGGGTTTTCTAAAAACCTATGTACAAATTATATTGTTGGCTTGGACATAAAGACGGCGACGGGCTCACCACCTGTCACGTTGTCCCGAAAATATCTTCGGAGGAAGGTGGGTCGAAGGGATTTAAATGTCTAGACTAGACCTCTGTCTAGCCCTGTTTTTGGAATTGCGTGAAGATATTTTTTTTTAACAAAAGATAGGTATTTCCTATCCAAATATAACACAAGATTGATTGCAGGTGGGCTATCTTATTTTTTTACATTTTACCTCAGCCAAGAATTAGGCTAAACCGACGTCTGCTTTTATTGAGCAGCTTAATATGACATGTAATTTGGAATGTGTTTCAAGTACTTTAAATTAAATAAGAAATATTAATAAGAATATATTGCAAGAAATTTCCTTTATTGTCTTACAATAAAGGAAATTTCTTGCAATACTAACATTTATCAAGTGAATTTAAGGAGAATAGTATAATTTTACAAAATAATTTATCTAATAAAAGTTGTATTAAGCTGGTGCATCAAAGTATAAAAGGGTTTTTAGGTAAGGTAGAAATTGATTTGTTTTTAAATAGTAATGATGTTGACATATTATGTGTTACTGAACATTGGTTAAAAAATGATAACTTTGTGTTTAACTTCAGTAGGCACTAGGTTGTTAGTACTTTCAATAGAGAAGCGTTACGTGGTGGCTCTTTAATACTATTGAGTATGTCCTTGTCATTTAAGGAACGTAAAGACATTGTGAGCCTCTCTGTTGATAGAACTATAGAATTGGTTCACTCATTGTTGTCGTCGTATTCCGACCACAGGGTGGTCGGAATACGACGGAATATACGGTCGCCTTATTAGTGTTTTGAAAGAATTATGGAGGAAGCTTTACTTAAACTTCATAAACAGAATAAATCGGTTGTCATATGCGGAGACTTTAATATTAATCTCCTGGAAGCTTCTTCTATTACTATTAGATTTCTCTCATTGTCGTTTAATCTTAAGAACTTGTTTTATGAGCCAACAAGAACCACAGAGTCAAGTGCGACGTGCATAGACAATATTTTTACAGATGTCAAACCATTGCACAGATTAATAATTCATAAGTTAAGTTTAGACCACTCTGGTCAATTTGTTAGTCTGTCTCACGACCGGCAAACCACACGTATTAGGAAAGCTGTGTTTGTTCTGATAAACTTACATCGCAAAGAGAAATTAAGAAGTAATAATATAATAAAATATTAATAAAAAAACTTCCAGTGTTGCCTTACCATGACAACATTAACACCTTGTACTGTTCATTATTTAATTTCTCAAAAATTGAATTTAATGCCATTTTTACTTCTAAAACATTCTCTTTGAATAGTCGAAAGATTTTTAATGATTAACAGTAGGACAGTAGGAAACAGTAGGAATTCACCGAAGTAGGCGAAGATTGTATGACTTGATTGTACTTTACAGCGAAAGGTCATACAATCATTGCGAGACTTTTAAGGATTATGTTAGAAGATTTCAAAATTTTTTTAAAAAAGTCTGTTTTGCAGCCAAGTCATTACACTTAAGCAATAAAATTTAAAATGCTTCTAATGAAGTAAAAATGACTTGGAATATTATTAATAGTGAAACGAGGAAGAATATGTCACGAAGTTCTGACTACCAACTTAATACTGACAGTAAAGTTATAAATACTAATCATGGGGTAGCTAAAGTTTTTGAGAATTTTTTTAGTGAAAGTCGCTGAATTCTTCTTCTGTTTTTGCCGAGACGTTACTTAAGGAAAATGTAAGAGCTTGCACCTCAACCTTTAAGTTGGAGGCTCTTAGATCAAAAGATATTGTGAGAATGTTTAAGACTATTGAATGTAAGAAATCGGCGGATCTATGGGGAATGTCCGTTGAAGTAATTGCTTCTATAATAGATTTGATTGCACCTCATTTGTACATAATGTTTAATAGTAATGTAGAGTCTGGTGTATTTCCTAATCTTATTAAGCAAGGTAAAGTAATTCTTTTATTTAAATCTGGTAATACTTCGGACCCCACTAACTTTAGGCCTATTTCGGTACTACCAACTTGAAGTAAAGTTTTCGAAAAAATTATTCTTACTCAACTGTTAAGATATTTTAATTTAGACAAACTATTAATCCACCTCGATGGAGGTGCCCGAAATGCGTCATCATAGACGATGATGACGCAATCACCCGCGTCAATAATGCGTATGAGGCCCCGCCCCCTACATAAATTCGCACATACACCGACACAAGCCGCGTCCTGCGGCTTACACAATCTCGCCATGGTCGCAAATTCACGACTAGCACTAGTCGTAGTCGTCATTGGCTAACTTGGACATTGGAGCCTCTTTCCTCGCAAGTCTCTTTAGATGAAGCTGTAAAGGCCTCCGGGCTAACAGCATCCCGTGGATGGTTTTAGTCGGTATGCTTCTCCTTCTAAGATTCGAGCCCGACACTGTTTGTTTCGGTGGATTCCCGGTCAGGAAACGTTCGTGCATAAAACATTTCCTCCACGGTTATAAAAAAAAAACTATTACTCAACAATCATTTTACAATTTGGTTTTACAAGGGGTCGCTCAACAACCGATGCTAGTGTTGAGCTAATTAATCATATATCTGAGGCTTGTAAGAGATCATAGGATGCTTTGGGTGTCTTTTGTGATGTCTCTAAGGCTTTTAATTGCGTTCATCATGAAACACTTTTCAGGAATGTAATCAGGAAAATACCATTATGGTATCAGAAATGCGGCTCTTGATCTAATTAAATCTTTTTATGTAATAAAATTAAAAAAGTGGCAATCAATGGTGCATATTCCTCTGGATCGACGGTAGCTATGGGCGTACCGCAGGGCTCGATTCTCGGTCCATTTCTTTTTCTTATTTATATTAATGATTTACCTTCCCTACTAAAGAATAAACACTATATAGTATTATTTGCTGATAATTCCTTTGTTATATTTAAAATAAAACGACAAGTTGTTGCACTTGATGAGGTAAATGATACTATGTCAAAAATAGTCCATTGGTTCAATGCTAATAATTTACATTTAAATAGCAATAAGACTGAGTGTATAAAATTTTCAACACCTAATGTTAAACATTTGGGTGGAAAACGTTTTGTGGATACCGCTGTTTTTCTTGGAATAACACTTGATGCAAAGCTTCAATATATCCCAAACCCCTTTTATCCCAACTTGCAAGCTCTGCAGCATATGCTGTAAGAAAAATAAGATTCTTAACTGATGTAAAAACGGCTAGACTTGTTTATATTAGTTACTTTCATAGGATAACATCGTATGGTATTCTGCTATGGGGTCATACAGCTGACATAGGAACAGTATTTGTTTTACAAAAGAGGGCCATTGGAGCTATGTATTGTCTAAATTCCAGAGCATCTCTTAGAGAGAAGTTTAAAGAAATTAATATTTTAACACTGGCCTCTTAATACATATATGAAAATTTAATGAATGTTTTACTCCATTTTTAAAACATTAATACTTTTAGCAAGACTTCTGATGTACATAATAGGTAGGTATTTACATACTAGGAACAAACACAAGCTTGTAACACCGGTTACTAGACTCCATAGAGTAAGTAACTCGTTCATAAGACGGTGTATACGCTTCTTCAACAAAATCCCGGTAAATGTGCAAAGTCTGTCTATTAACTAGTTTAAGAAATTTATTAAAGAAAAACTTTATAAGAAATGTTATTATAATATAAATGAATATATTAATGACGGTAACCCCCTGGGAATGACGTGATCGCTCCCAAGCTATTTCTAGAAAATATTACATCACATTTGTATAATGTATTATATTGTAAAAAAATATTGACCAAAAAAGACAATACCTACGGAGTTTCTTTCATCTGTTTCTTCTCCTTTAGAGGAACCTCATTTCGAAACGGTGGTAGATTAAAAATCGATAAACGAATGTACATTCTTATGTCGATAAGTAAATGATTTGATTTGATTTGAGGCATTTTTCATCGATGCTTTATTGGAACAACGTGACAGATGGTGGTGATTTAATGTAACTTTACTTTATCATATACTATATATAAAGACGTTTGCATACCTCATTTCTGGGAGAATGCGTAAAGATAGAACTAAAATTAACTAATTTTAACAGTGGTAGAGCCACGCATCAGCTTTAGTTGTTGCATGAATGGGCTGGCTCCATTGGGGAAGTACCACGACCTCACAGAATACCGGCGTGAAGTAGAAGTCTAACAGACTTCTGCGTTTCGTCAGGTGAGTGCAGGTAACCGGTGGCCCACACACCCCCTTCCCCCAATTCTGGGGGAGGGGGGCACTCTAAGGCCGGCAACGCATGTACTATGCCTCTGGTATTGCGGGTGTTCATGAGCGGCGGTAATCACTTACCATCACGTGAGACACCTACGCGTTTGCCTCCCTTTTCTATAAAATAAATGTAATGTTCAATGCAATGATTTTGTTCGGCAGGTTTGCAAACCACCGGCGCACAGTACGGGCTGTGCGCGTCGGGCGCGCGGTGCGTCTGCTCCGCGCTGCAGTAAGTGCTTATTACGCACTGCTCTTACTGTACCGTTGACGAGTGTCTAGGCGCGTCGTAAAACGTCGAGCATCACGTGCTGCACTGCTCTTATGTTTGCTTGTTTTTGTGTTTTTCTATTGTTTAAAAAAAAAGTCACGATAGCCGAGTGGTTGGGTGGTCGGAATTTCGAGTCAATAGACCCGAGTTCGATCCCCAGTTGACTTATGTACGAATATCGTTGGCTTGGACATAAAGACGGCGACGGGCTCACCACCTGTCACGTTGTCCCGAAAATATCTTCGGTGGAAGGAGGGTCGGAGGGGCTTAATTGTCTAGACTCGACCTCTGTCTACCCCTGTATAGGGAATTGCGTGAAGATATTTTGTTTTTTCAAAAAACGAGTCGAATTTTTCATTAACGGATTATACTTCACGATATTATTCCCTTACTTAGTGCTTTTTCGTAAAAGACTTTTTTTTTAATTACTGTTTTATTTTTCACAGGTTGGAAAATAACATAGATATGAAATTCGAAAAGATATCCATTAAAGCCAACTTCACGAAACATTCGGCCCAATATCCTATCATCCTTACATCAGAAACGTCGATAGCATCTGACAAATTCGTATTCGACACGAAACCCGTCAAAGACGTTCAAGAAGTGTCAGTTGTGTTGTCAGATGCGAAAATATTCAAGTTGGGTATTTTTGAACGTGATTTTACCCAAGATTTTCGGGAAAATTCTAACTCCAACCACACGAATTACAAATCGCAAGACTTTGTCGATTTTTATGAATTTATATTTAACGAGGATGTAGTGGAATTCTTTGATTACCTGTGGATCAGGCTCAGGGTGTTGATTTTGATTGTATCTGTTTACATTTTGGAGATGATGTGAGAATATTTGGTAATTAAAAATGCATTACAGTTGAAAGAAATATCTAGAAGTTTTAACATTAATACACTTCGATACATTTTTAAAAGAAATATATAAAAACGTTATAAAAATTAGGTTATAAGGTTATTTTTATTATAAATAAAAATGTCTAAAATAATTTTGTATGGGAACACTGTACTTTTATTTTAATTTGATTGCAGGCAAAGAATTTCTGTAACTAGAATTTTAATTTTACTTTGGTAATTATCGTTTTGTATGTGTATGTTCTGTTCTATATTAATATATAATATATAGTCATAGATATTTAAACCAAGAGCAGATTGCATGCAGGGTCCAAAATTGTCATGTTTATATCATTATTTAGCTTATGCTGGGGTTTACATTAATCCCATAATATTTAAAAATTCCTTTTTAATAAATATAATATGGAGTGTAATATTCGAAAGGAATATTAAACTTATAATATTCAAATGTAATTAACATCAATAAAAAGTCACGCTAGACGAGTGGATGGGTGATCGAAATTCGAGTCAAAAAAACCCTAGTTCGATACCCAGGTGGTAAGCTCGTACCAATGGGTTTTTTCAAACACTTACGTAAGATTTATATCGTTGGGTTGGACATAAAGATGACAGGCTCACCACCTGTCAAATTGTCTAGACCTCTGTCTACCTGAATTGTGAATGGTTTTATTCATAATTTAGGAGTCATAGTTTGATTGGTTCGTGTATATGTTATATATATAATAGTTATAAATGTATTTATGAGGTGGTAATATTTATGTTTTACGGGTAAAGGTGATTTAGTAATATAAACTTCTTAAGATTCTATTGTAAAAATACTGCAACTTAAATATTTGAAATATATACATACGTTTTTTTATAGTTATCGATGAATCCGTTGAAATATTTAACAATAATTTCTTTTATTATATATTTTTTTTAAGTTTAGAAGTTGCATATGTCGTTTAATTTTCTAAATAGAACACTGTTTTGAATCACGACTGATTACTGTGATATTAGATTTATATAGTGTGGTAATAAAATATTTTTTTCAATACAAATGATGTTTTTAATTTTTACACCTTTTCCTCAGGAGAAACATGTGTGCGGGAATGCGTGTGTCATTCAGTGTGTTAGTGTGTTAATGTGTTAGTGTCAGTAAAATAGATTCGTCTGCAGTTGTTTCATTCAAATAATACAATTTTTATATTTATTATGCAATTTTATTGATTTTTAAAGCATATTTATGCTGAATGTCACGATAGCCGAGTGGTTGGGTCGTCGGAATTTCGAGTCGAGAGACCCGAGTTCGATCCCCAAGTGGCAGGCCAATGAGTTTTTCAAAATACTTATGTACGAATTATATCGTTGGCTTGGACATAAAGGCGGCGACGAGCTCACCACCAGTCACGTCCCAAAATATCTTCGGTGGAAGGTGGGTCAAAGGGACTTAATTGTCTAGACTAGACCTCTGTCTACCCCTGTATTGGGAATTGCGTGAAGATATTTATATTTATTTATTTATTTATGCTGAACTTTTTATGTTATTGAAATTTTCGCCCGTGTTAGTTGAAATTTTAACTTTTTTCTCTTTAATTTAACAATTTTTATATTTCCGAAAATCTTGTAATTGGATCTACAGAGCTCTTTTTATTTAATTAATAATAATAATAAATCATTTATTCTCACACAAATGATTTATATTTATAAATTTAATACTTAGTGTATATTTTATAAATTTAATGTTTATTTACGCGCATTGTGTTTATTTTACATCGACATTGTTCTCAGATCCGATTCTGTTCGCCTTGACTTTACTCAACTCGTTAAGGTGCTCTTCGTCATCATCACGCAGTGTTTTCTCAATCCAGTCCATGACTGATTCCACCGTGAACAGTTAAAACACGTGTGTCATGTTAGTCACGATAGCCAAGCGGTTAGATGATAAGAATTGGAGTCAAGAGTTTGATCCCCAGGAGGTAGGCTCGTACAATTGAGTTTTTTTTTTCAAAATATATGTACGATTTACGTTGTTGGCTTGGTCATAAAAAACCGGACATCTAGACAGGTTCACCACCTGTCACGTAGTATAAAAAAAGGTCTGCGGTGAAAGATGGGTCGATAAATAGGCCTTTCGACCTCAAGACATTTCGGCTACTACAGTATTGGGAATGGCGAGAAAATATTTTTTTTTGTAAAAATACAGTTGCATTGCATCAATTTTCAAGGCTAGCTCTGAGGTCCCGAGTTCAATTCCCGAACGGATGAATGCAGAAAACCACTTTTTCTACATTTGCACGAGTCTGGGCGTTTGTGGTACCTTCGTTGTTTCGAATTTCATAACACAATGTTTTAGCTACTTACTTTGAGAATAGAGCAACGTATATAATGGTACAAATTTAGATAGTTCTATTATGCTGGACTTTATGTTCTCAAATTACCGCTGTTTGCCAAGGTACGGCAGAGGTCGTGGGTTCCAATCAACCCCGAGTCGGTTGATTTTTTAAACTTATTCAATTGCCCGGGTCAATTGATTTTTTATTTTTAAATTTAATGTTTATTTACGCGCATTGTGTTTATTTTCCATCGACATTGTTCTCAGATCCGATTCTGTTCGCCTTGACTTTACTCAACTCGTTAAGGTGCTCTTCGTTATCATCACGCAGTGTTTTCTCAATCCAGTCCATGAATGATTCCACCGTGAACAGTTAAAACACGTGTGTCATGTTAGTCACGATAGCCAAGCGGTTAGATGATAAGAATTGGAGTCAAGAGTTTGATCCCCAGGAGGTAGGCTCGTACAATTGAGTTTTTTTTTTCAAAATATATGTACGATTTACGTTGTTGGCTTGGTCATAAAAACCGGACATCTAGACAGGCTCACCACCTGTCACGTTGTCCCAAAAATATCTTCGTTGGATGGTGGGTTTAAACGACTTAATTGTCTAGACCTTTGTCTACCCCTGTATTGGGAATGGCGAGAAAATATTTTTTTTTGTAAAAATACAGTTGCATTGCATCAATTTTCAAGGCTAGCTCTGAGGTCCTGAGTTCAATTCCCGAACGGATGAATGCAGAAAACCACTTTTTCTACATTTGCACGAGTCTGGGCGTTTGTGGTACCTTCGTTGTTTCGAATTTCATAACACAATGTTTTAGCTACTTACTTTGAGAATAGAGCAACGTATATAATGGTACAAATTTAGATAGTTCTATTATGCTGGACTTTATGTTCTCAAATTATCGCTGTTTGCCAAGGTACGGCAGAGGTCGTGGGTTCCAAGGTTCAGTTACCTTAGTGTACACGTCCGGCTTCCCTCTAGCACTCGGTAGTCTCCAAGACACCACACCGACTTGGCGACCATCCCTTACCAGAGGTCCACCAGAATCGCCCTGAAATGAACCAAGCAAATAGTTTATTTATTTGACTTAAGATGTATTGCAAATCAAATCTCATCTTAATATCTAATACAGACATCGGGCAAACGGGTTAACATAGATAATTCATCAAAGAAAGAATATAAAATAATATAATAACTTACAAATAAAGGTATAATTCGTACATAACTTTTTGAAAAAACCAATTGGTACGAGCCTGCCACCTTGGGATCGAACTCGGGCCTCATGACTCGAATTCCGACCACCCAATCACTCGGCTATTGTGACACTACACACTATAGTGACTCTCGTATATCGTTGGCTTGGACATTAGCGTAGTGCTCACCACCCGTCACGTTGTCCCAAAAATATCTTCGTTGGATGGTGGGTTTAAACGACTTAATTGTCTAGACCTTTGTCTACCCCTGTATTGGGAATGGCGTAAAGATATTATTGTAAATAGAAGAAATTTAAGTTATCAACATTCTGAGAACATTCTCATTCAAACCACTTTTAAAATTGTCAAGATAATATAGAGTATAGCTACTATATTCAACATTTATACATATATTTTATACTATGTTTTTATATAACTAAATTTTTAATTATCTCTAAAAATATCTTCACGCCATTCCTACTACAGGGGTAAACAGAGGTCTAGTCTAGACAATTAAGTCCCTTCGACCCACCTTCCACCGAAGTAGTTTTAGGACAACGTGACAGTTGGTAAGCATCTTTATGTCGCCGTCTTTATGTCCAAGCCAACGATATGAATCGTACATAGGTTTTGAAAAAAAAAACCGTTGGTTCCTACCTGAACCTGAGAGTCGAACTTGAGTCTCTCAACTCGAATACCCATCACCCAACCACTCGGCTATCGTGACTTCAAACGTAGACGTATTTATTTTATTATTAAAATGTATAATCAAATAAATGAAAAATTTTAATCATTTACGCTAATTAAAAAAATATTCACAAATACTATACTGTTTGAAGGATACAACCGGTTATACATACATACATACATATCTGCCAGTTAGTCCACTGCACTTTCGTCTGGTGAGTGCAGGTAACCGGTGGCCCACAGATCCCCTTCCCCCAATTTTGGGGGAGGTGGCACTCTAAGGCTGGCAACGCATGTACTATGCCTCTGGTATTGCGGGTGTTCATGAGCGGCGGTAATCACTTACCATCACGTGAGACACCTACGCGTTTGCCTCCCTTTTCTATAAAATAAATGTAATGTTCAATGCAATGATTTTGTTCGGCAGGTTTGCAAACCACCGGCGCACAGTACGGGCTGTGCGCGTCGGGCGCGCGGTGCGTCTGCTCCGCGCTGCAGTAAGTGCTTATTACGCACTGCTCTTACTGTACCGTTGACGAGTGTCTAGGCGCGTCGTAAAACGTCGAGCATCACGTGCTGCACTGCTCTTATGTTTGCTTGTTTTTGTGTTTTTCTATTGTTTAAAAAAAAAGTCACGACAGGCGAGTGGTTGGGTGGTCGGAATTTCGAGTCAATAGACCCGAGTTCGATCCCCAGTTGACTTATGTACGAATATGGTTGGCTTGGACATAAAGACGGCGACGGGCTCACCACCTGTCACGTTGTCCCGAAAATATCTTCGATGGAAGGTGGGTCGGAGGGCTTAATTGTCTAGACTCGACCTCTGTCTACCCTGTATTGGGAATGGCGTAAAGATATTATTGTAAATAGAAGAAATTTAAGTTATCAACATTCTGAGAACATTCTCATTCATAACCACTTTTAAAATTGTCAAGATAATATAGAGTATAGCTACTATATTCAACATTTATACATATATTTTATACTATGTTTTATATAACTAAATTTTTAATTTTACTTTGGTAATTATCGTTTTGTATGTGTATGTTCTGTTCTATATTAATATATAATATATAGTCATAGATATTTAAACCAAGAGCAGATTGCATGCAGGGTCCAAAATTGTCATGTTTATATCATTATTTAGCTTATGCTGGGGTTTACATTAATCCCATAATATTTAAAATTCCTTTTAATAAATATAATATGGAGTGTAATATTCGAAAGGAATATTAAACTTATAATATTCAAATGTAATTAACATCAATAAAAAGTCACGCTAGAGGAGTGGATGGGTGATCGAAATTCGAGTCAAAAAAACCCTAGTTCGATACCCAGGTGGTAAGCTCGTACCAATGGGTTTTTTCAAACACTTACGTAAGATTTATATCGTTAACTTGGACATTAAGACGGCGACGGGCTCACCACCTGTCAAGTTGATCGAAAAAATGTCTTCGGTGGAAGGTGGGTCGAAAGGACTTAATTGTCTAGACCTCTGTCTACCTGAATTGTGAATGGTTTTATTCATAATTTAGGAGTCATAGTTTGATTGGTTCGTGTATATGTTATATATATAATAGTTATAAATGTATTTATGAGGTGGTAATATTTATGTTTTACGGGTAAAGGTGATTTAGTAATATAAACTTCTTAAGATTCTATTGTAAAAATACTGCAACTTAAATATTTGAAATATATACATACATACATATCTGCCAGTTAGTCCACTGCACTTTCGTCTGGTGAGTGCAGGTAACCGGTGGCCCACAGATCCCCTTCCCCAATTTTGGGGAGGTGGCACTCTAAGGCCGGCAACGCATGTACTATGCCTCTGGTATTGCGGGTGTTCATGAGCGGCGGTAATCACTTACCATCACGTGAGACACCTACGCGTTTGCCTCCCTTTTCTATAAAATAAATGTAATGTTCAATGCAATGATTTTGTTCGGCAGGTTTGCAAACCACCGGCGCACAGTACGGGCTGTGCGCGTCGGGCGCGCGGTGCGTCTGCTCCGCGCTGCAGTAAGTGCTTATTACGCACTGCTCTTACTGTACCGTTGTCGAGTGTCTAGGCGCGTCGTAAAACGTCGAGCATCACGTGCTGCACTGCTCTTATGTTTGCTTGTTTTTGTGTTTTCTATTGTTTAAAAAAAAGAATCGAATTTTCATTAATGGATTACATTTCACGATATTATTCCCTTATTTAATGCTTTTTCGTAAAAGACTTTTTTTTTAATTATTGTTTTATTTTTTACAGGTTGGAAAATAACATAGACATTAAATTCGAAAAGATATCCATTAATGCCAACTTCACGAAACATTCGGCCCAATATCCTATCATCCATACATCAGAAACTTCGATAGCATCTGCCAAATTCTTATTCGACACGAAACCCGTCAAAGACGTTCAAGAAGTGTCAGTTGTGTTGTCAGATGCGAAAATATTCAAGTTGGGTATTTTTGAACGTGATTTTACCCAAGATTTTCGGGAAAATTCTAACTCCAACCACACGAATTACAAATCGCGAGACTTTGTCGATATTTATGAATTTATATTTAACGAGGATGTAGTGGAATTCTTTGATTACCTGTGGATCAGGCTCAGGGTGTTGATTTTGATTGTATCTGTTTATATTTTGGAGATGATGTGAGAATATTTGGTAATTATAAAATGTATTACAGTTGAATGAAATATCTAGAAGTTTTAACATTAATACACTTCGATATATTTTTAAAAGAAATATATAAAAACGTTATAAAAGTTAGGTTTTAAGGTTATTTTTATTATAAATAAAAATGTCTAAAATAATTTTGTATGGGAACACTGTACTTTTTTTTTAATTTGATTAAAGGCAAAGAATTTCTGTAACTAGAATTTTAAATTTTGCTATGGTAGTTTTAGCTTTGTATATGTGTTCTTTTCTATAATTTTATATTATATACTAGCTGCCCCACGCGGCTTCGCACGCGGTATAACACTTAACGCGGAATACTAATTATTTTTCTAAATTGGTAAATTCTAAAAAAGTAGCTTAAAATTACTACTTATAACATCGGCAAATATTTTTTACCAAAAAATATATTTTTTAGTAAAAAATATTTTTTTTAAAGAAGTACTCTTCGTTACTTCTAATACCTCCAAGAATTTGTATACAAAGTTTCATGATGATCGGTTGAGTAGTTTCACGTGAAAGCATAACAAACAAACTTACATTGACATTTATAATATTAGTAGGTATAGTAGATATTTCAAACAGTATAAAGTATATATTTAAAACAGTAGTCTAAATAATGATATAAACATGATATAATGATTTATATCATTATTTAGACTAGCTTAGGCTGACGTTTACATTAATCCCATAATATTTAAGAACTCTTTTTTATATTATCAATACTATTTATAATGTGGAATGTAATATTCGAAAGGAATATTAAACTTATAATATTCATATACAATTAACAGCGATTAAAAGTCACGCTAGACGAGTGGATGGGTAATCGAAATTCGAGGCAAAAAACCCCAGTTCGATACCCAGGTGGTAAGCTCGTACCAATGGGTTTTTTCAAACACTTGCGTAAGATTTATATCGTTGGCTTGGACATAAAGATGACAGGCTCACCACCTTTCAAGTTGACCGAAAAAATTTCTTCGGTGGAAGGTGGGTTGAAAGGACTTAATTGTCTAGACCTCTGTCTACCTGAATTGTGAATGGTTTTATTTATAATTTAGGAGTCATTATTTGATTGATTCGTGTATATGTTATATATTTAATAGTTATAAATGTAAGAGGTGGTAATATTTATGTTTTACGGGTAAAGGTGATTAAGTAATATAAACTTCTTAAGATTCTATTGTAAAAATACTGCAACTTAAATATTTGAAATATATACATACGTATTTTACAGTTATCGGTCAATTCGTTGAAATATTTAACAATAATTTGTTATATAATATATATAATACTTTTATTATATTTTTTTAAGTTTCGAAGTTGCATATATCGTTTAATTTTCTAAATAGCAACACTGTTTTGAATCACGACTGATTACTGTGATTTATATCGTATAAATGTTGTTTTTAATTTTTACACCTTTTCCTCAGGAGAAACACGTGTGCGGGAATGCGTGTGACATTCAGTGTGTTAGTGAGTCAATGTGTGAGTGTCAGTAAAATAGATTCGTCTGTAGTTGTTTGATTCAAATAATACAATTTTTATATTTATTTCGCAATTTTATTGATTTTTAAAGCATATTTATGCTGAACTTTTTATGTTATTAAATTAAAGAGAAAAAAGTTAAATTTCAACTGACACGGGAGGGATTGGATCTACAGAGATATTTTTATCCCGCCCGTGTCAGTAGAAATTTTAACTTTTTTCTCTTTAATTTAGCAATTTTTATATTTCCGAGAATCTTGTTATTTGATCTACAGAGATTTTTTTATTCAATTAATAATAATAATAAATCATTTATTCTCACACAAATGATTTATTAATAAATTTAATACTTAGTGTATATTTTATAAATTTAAAATTCATTTACGCGCATTGTGTTTATTTTCCATCGACATTGTTCTCAGATCCGATTCTGTTCGCCTTGACTTTACTCAATTCCTTAAGATGCTCTTCGTCATCGTCACGGAGTGTTTTCTCAATCCAGTCCATGAATGATTCCACCTAGAACAGTTAAAAACCTTGTTAAAACACGTGTTTCACGTTAGTCACGATAGCCGAGCCGGTTAGGTGACAGGAATTAGAGTCAAGTAACCGATCCCCTGGAGGTTCTTTTATGAGTTCTCTTTTTCGAAATTTATATACGATTTATATTGTTAAATTGGACATAAAGAAGTAAACATGCTCACCACCTGTCACATTGTATAAAAAAAAGGTCTGCAGTGAAAGGGGTGTCGAAAGGACGTAATCGTCTAGACATTTCGTCTATTCTAGTGTTTGGAATGGCGTGAAGATATTTTTTGTCAAAATACAGTAACGTACACAGCTCCCGGATTCGATTCCCGGACGGCTGAATGTTCTGTATTTTTGTTACATCGTCTCGGGTGTTTTTGGCACTTTCATTGTTTAGGATACCATAGCACAAGTGCTTTAGCTAGTTACTTTGGGATCGTAGAATGTATGTGATGTTGTACCTAAGTCGCCTCTTATTACACCCACGAGAAGAAAGGAAGTGGTTTTCCTAGGCCGATGCCTCACGAAAATGTGGGAGGGAGAAGAAAAATGCTTGGAAAATAACTGGTACATTGGGTACCTGGGTTTCTGTCATCTTTTAAAATTAAGGGGTAATTGGATTTAGTTACCTTAGTATACACGTCCGGTTTCCCTTTAGCACACGGTAGTCTCCAGACACCACACCGACTTGGCGACCTTCCCTTACCAGAGGTCCACCAGAATCGCCCTGAAATGAACCAAGCAAATAGTTTATTTATTCGACTTAAGATATATTGCTCATCAAACCATGACATGGGGCAAACAGGAAAACTTAAAAATCATTACAAATAAAGGTATATTACAAATACGTAATATGTACATAAGTTTTTGTAAAACTATTAGTACGAGCCTGCCGCCTGGGGATCGAATTCGGGCCTCTTGACTCGAATTCCGACCAACCTATCACTCGGCTATCGTGACACAACACACTATACTAACACTCGTATATCGTTGGCTTGGACATAAAGATGACAGGCTCACCACCTGTCACGTTGTCCCAAAAATATCTTCGTTGGATGGTGGGTTTAAACGACTTAATTGTCTAGACCTTTGTCTACCCCTGTATTGGGAATGGCGTAAAGATATTATTGTAAATAGAAGAATTTAAGTTATCAACATTCTGAGAACATTCTCATTCAAACCACTTTTGAAATTGTATACTACTATATTCAACATTTATACATATATTTTATACTATGTTTTTATATAACTAAATTTTTAATTATCTCTAAAAATATCTTCACGCCATTCCTACTACGGGGTAAACAGAGGTCTAGTCTGAATGAAAGATCCCTGATACACCACCAAATGGCACACAGGACAACGTGAGTATGATCAGCTCACTTTATCTTTATGTCGCCGTCTTTATGTCCAAGCCAGCTTGATATGTAAATCAACTATAGGTTTTGAAAAAAAAACCGTTGGTTCCTACCTGAACCTGAGAGTCGAACTTGGGTCTCTCAACTCGAATACCGATCACCCAACCACTCGGCTATCGTGACTTCAAACGTAGACGTATTTATTTTATTATTAAAATGTATAATTAAATAAATGAAAAATTTTAATCATTTACGCTAATTAAAAAAATATTCACAAATACTATACTGTTTGAAGGATACAACCGGTTATACATACATACATACATATCTGCCAGTTAGTCCACTGCACTTTCGTCTGGTGAGTGCAGGTAACCGGTGGCCCACAGATCCCCTTCCCCCAATTTTGGGGGAGGTGGCACTCTAAGGCCGGCAACGCATGTACTATGCCTCTGGTATTGCGGGTGTTCATGGGCGGCGGTAATAACTTACCATCACATGAGCCACCTGCTCGTTTGCCTCCCTTTTCTATAAAATAAATGTAATGTTTAATGCAATGATATTGTTCGGCAGGTTTGCAAACCACCGGCGCACAGTACGGGCTGTGCGCGTCGGGCGCGCTGTGCGTCTGCTCTGCGCTGCAGTAAGTGCTTATTACGCACTGCTCTTACTGTACCGTTGACGAGTGTCTAGGCGCGTCGTAAAACGTCGAGCATCACGTGCTGCACTGCTCTTATGTTTGCTTGTTTTGTGTTTTTCTATTGTTTAAAAAAAAAAGTCACGACAGGCGAGTGGTTGGGTGGTCGGAATTTCGAGTCAATAGACCCGAGTTCGATCCCCAGTTGACTTATGTACGAATATGGTTGGCTTGGACATAAAGAAGTAAACATGCTCACCACCTGTCACATTGTATAAAAAAGGTCTGCAGTGAAAGGGGTGTCGAAAGGACGTAATCGTCTAGACATTTCGTCTATTCTAGTGTTTGGAATGGCGTGAAGATATTTTTGTCAAAATACAGTAACGTACACAGCTCCCGGATTCGATTCCCGGACGGCTGAATGTTCTGTATTTTTGTTACATCGTCTCGGGTGTTTTTGGCACTTTCATTGTTTAGGATACCATAGCACAAGTGCTTTAGCTAGTTACTTTGGGATCGTAGAATGTATGTGATGTTGTACCTAAGTCGCCTCTTATTACACCCACGAGAAGAAAGGAAGTGGTTTTCCTAGGCCGATGCCTCACGAAAATGTGGGAGGGAGAAAGAAAAATGCTTGGAAAATAACTGGTACATTGGGTACCTGGAGTTTCTGTCATCTTTTAAAATTAAGGGGTAATTGGATTTAGTTACCTTAGTATACACGTCCGGTTTCCCTTTAGCACACGGTAGGCCCCAAGAAACCACACCGACTTGCCGACCTTCCCTTACCAGAGGTCCACCAGAATCCCCCTGAAATGCACCAAGCAAATAGTTTATTTATTCGACTTAAGATATATTGCTCATCAAACCATGACATGGGGCAAACGGGAAAACTTAAAAAAATCATTACAAATAAAGGTATATTACAAATACGTAATATGTACATAAGTTTTTGTAAAACTATTAGTACGAGCCTGCCGCCTGGGGATCGAATTCGGGCCTCTTGACTCGAATTCCGACCAACCTATCACTCGGCTATCGTGACACAACACACTATACTAACACTCGTATATCGTTGGCTTGGACATAAAGAAGTAAACATGCTCACCACCTGTCACATTGTATAAAAAAAAAGGTCTGCAGTGAAAGGGGTGTCGAAAGGACGTAATCGTCTAGACATTTCGTCTATTCTAGTGTTTGGAATGGCGTGAAGATATTTTTTGTCAAAATACAGTAACGTACACAGCTCCCGGATTCGATTCCCGGACGGCTGAATGTTCTGTATTTTTGTTACATCGTCTCGGGTGTTTTTGGCACTTTCATTGTTTAGGATACCATAGCACAAGTGCTTTAGCTAGTTACTTTGGGATCGTAGAATGTATGTGATGTTGTACCTAAGTCGCCTCTTATTACACCCACGAGAAGAAAGGAAGTGGTTTTCCTAGGCCGATGCCTCACGAAAATGTGGGAGGGAGAAAGAAAAATGCTTGGAAAATAACTGGTACATTGGGTACCTGGAGTTTCTGTCATCTTTTAAAATTAAGGGGTAATTGGATTTAGTTACCTTAGTATACACGTCCGGTTTCCCTTTAGCACACGGTAGGCCCCAAGAAACCACACCGACTTGCCGACCTTCCCTTACCAGAGGTCCACCAGAATCCCCCTGAAATGCACCAAGCAAATAGTTTATTTATTCGACTTAAGATATATTGCTCATCAAACCATGACATGGGGCAAACGGGAAAACTTAAAAAAATCATTACAAATAAAGGTATATTACAAATACGTAATATGTACATAAGTTTTTGTAAAACTATTAGTACGAGCCTGCCGCCTGGGGATCGAATTCGGGCCTCTTGACTCGAATTCCGACCAACCTATCACTCGGCTATCGTGACACAACACACTATACTAACACTCGTATATCGTTGGCTTGGACATTAGCGTCGGGTTCACCATCCGTCAAGTTGTCCCAAAAATATCTTCGGTGGAAGGTGGATCGAAGAGACTTAATTGTCTAGATTAGACCTCTGTCCACCCCTGAATTGGGAATTGCGTGAAGATATTTATTTTATTTATTTTTTACCTTGGCCGACCGAAAGCGAAACGAAAAGATTCTCAACATGGTAGGTTTGAAAGATGACCTTATGACTAAAATTGATAAGGGCGTTTTTCGTTGTTTTGGGCATTTTTAGCAAATGAATGAAGACCGAATGATGAAGAAAATGTATACCGCGACAGTTAACATTTAAAGGTGTCAAGGTAGGCCGACACTTTCGAAGATCATGTGAGCTAACTGCTCAATAGGCGAGGGTCAAGAGTACTCGGATACCTAGACGTGCATGTATAAAGAAAATGATGAATCTGAAAGAAGCGAAAGAGGTGTGTAAGGATCGTGACACTTGGCGATCTGTTCTCTCTGGCTACACCGTCAAGCACGGTGCCTGGAGATAAGTAAATAAATAAATAAAATCTGTCTACCCCAGTATTGGGTAAGGAGTGCGATTTCTTTTGAATAAATTACATTTTTAAACCGAATCATACTTTTGACTAAAATAGAGAAAAGTATGCACAGGTGGTTTGGCCATGTCGAGAGAATGAATGAAGAAGGATTGACGAAAAAAGTGTATAAGGCGAGTGCGAATGGAAGTGTAGGAAGTGGAATACCTAGGCGGACGTTTCGAGACCAAATCAGGGACGTCCTGAAAAAAGGCCAGATCAGGAGTACCCTAAATCGAAGAGAATGTATGAAGGGAATAATGAAAGTGGACGAAGCGAAACAAGTATGTAAGGATCGTAGCAAGTGGAAAGAAGTGGTCTCTGCCTACCCTTACGGGAAAGAGGCGTGATTGTATGTATGTATGTAATCATACTTACGTGACAAGCTCCCTCCCCCTCTTTGGTGAGGGCACATATCTGCGATTCGAATACGGGGTTGATGTTCTTATGAGCCTCCTTACAATCTTCGAAGGACACAGCATTCAACTCCAATCTCATGAGATCGTTTGGCACTTTACCTGGGTACTAAAAATGAAAAAAAAATTGTTATTGTTTATTGTATTCATTTAAGTTTTAATGCACAAAGTAGAATAAAAAAGGGTATGGCACAAAGCGCTTCTCTCGAAGCTACCGTCAAGTGGGCTTCCCGAGAAATTTTGTAATTGAGTCACTAGTTTTCTCACACACCGGAGCGTCGTAGTTGAAGGTGCATGCTCGGACTCCAAGTCTGTGAACGCTGGTGTCCCACAAGGCTGTGTGCTATCGCCAACCCTGTTTCTTCTGCATATCAATGATTTGTTACAAATTAGTAATATTCATTGAATGGG
This sequence comes from Sericinus montela, assembly GCA_029286605.1. Lineage (NCBI taxonomy): Eukaryota > Metazoa > Arthropoda > Insecta > Lepidoptera > Papilionidae > Sericinus > Sericinus montela. Next base: position 6,830,067 of record JAGSMR010000014.1, read on the forward strand.
ACTGGGGCCGACTAAATTTAGTCCAGTTCAACCCTAAAAAGACAGGGCACTCTCCTAGTTGCCTCAGCCAAAATCCGTAACGTCGACATATCGAGCAACGTTCAGTTTCGCGGTCACTTGGAAGGGAAGGCCAAATTGGCCTCAAAAAAGCTTGGCGTGCATAGTAGAGCTCGATAGTACTTTCATGCCTGTCCACCGCTTGCAACTTTATAAAGCGCAGGTTCGGCCGCACATGGTCATGTTGTCATTTCTGGGAGGGGGTACCCCAGTGTCGGCTCCTTCCATTTGACCGTATGCAACGATGAGCGGCTCGAATCGTCGGCGAACATGTTCTATCTGATAGGCTAGATCCCCTGGCATTGCAAAGCGACGTTGCATCTCTTTGCATCTTATACAAGATTTACTACGGGGAGTGCTCCGAGGAATTGTTCGGATTAATCCCTGCCGCTGAATTTCACCATCGTACCTTACGGCATTCACAAAAATTCCATCGACACCATCCAGATGCTTGGCATTCCGCCATAGTGCTTTTTCCCGGAATTTTCTGCCACGCACTTGCACTTTATGGAATGTGCTGCCGTCAGCGGTTTTTCCAGACCGATACGACTTAGGGACCTTCAAGAAAAGAGCCTATACCTTTCGCAAAGGCCGGCATCGCATCCGCTATACCTCTGGTATTGCGGATGTTCATGAACGGCGGTGATCACTTACCATCACGTGAGCCACCTGCTCCTTTGCCTCTCTTCTCTATAAAAAAAAAGAACATGTGGCGGACTTAATGCCTAATGACATTCTCTACCAGTCAACAATTAGGCTACATAATCATAAGATTTAAAAGCAGTGCTGTGTGTCTCTTTTTAAAGGAATGTTCATTGTACAAAGTACAATAAGTAACGTGCCTATATCAGAATCAAGTCGACATCAGCCTCCATTTAAAAATCAGTGTTGCAGCACTTCAGTGCTGCAGCGATTAGCTGAAATGGGGACCTGATTGGAATTTTTTATCTTCTTTTCTTTCCTCTTTCTTTCTATTCAGCATTTTAATATAAACGTTAGTTCACGAAATTGACTTTCTTTGCGCACATGTGTTACACACGTATATCAAGTTCCAACTAAATATTTTTACAAGTTTATCAAGTTTTATGGCTGCACATGGCCAAGAACATGTACATTGAGTGCAGAAAAAAACTTTGTGATATATAGTCTATGATGTACATCTCTTCACTGAATAATCCTTTTGTCTTATTACGACTTTCTTTTAATGCCTATATCTCTTTAGTATTGATTTTTGTTTCATCGATATTTTGTCTACTGAAATCACGAGGGTAACAATCCTGAAGTGAAAACTTCGATAGTATATTGAAGATTTATCTACAGTAACAAAAAAATTTAGAAACGAAATTCACACATTTTTATATGCAAAATTTTTGTTTAAATAGGATTATTGTTGGAATTGGCATCTGGTTAATAGAGATAAGAAATAAAATGAAAGAGACTTTTTCATTTTATGTGCCTTTTGTTGACTTTAAATCATAAATTTAGTAATGAAATTTCTTTCATAAGAGAACTTAAAAATATTGTTTCATTTATTACAATCTTTTTAAAATTAATCTTATTATTTATAATATTGGCTTAAGTATTTTCCTTTACCTTTCGTCTCGTGGGTGACGTAAGAGGCGATTAAGAGCGAAACCTTGATATTATGGCGGGATAACTCTCATATCCCATCTCGATAAATACCAGACCAAGAAATGCATACAGGTGACGGGCAGTAGCGTCTACGTTTCAAAATGTCTGGTATTGCGATCGACAAGCCGCTTGCCGAGCATGGTGATGATGGCAAGCCTTCTCAAGTGTGAAATGCCAAAACTTTAACATCATTTCAAAAACTTGTAAAGGATTATTATTTATCTCTTTAATTTAATTCTATTTATGTTTATTTTTCTATGTATCTGTGTATAAATGTAAGTATGTGTATGTATGTGTATATATATGTTAATAGTATATTAATAAAAATACAATGAAATATAGATATAACTCAGCGCAATAAGCCCACACCTGTTTCTTCTATTACAATCCAATCCATCCAAAGGTTGTCTGGAAGAAATCGCTTTTAGCGATAAGACCGCCATTTGTGTCACCACAGTCTTACAAAATTTAATATTGTATATTTTCTGTGTTGGTGTGCAATAAAGAGTATTCTATCTATCTATCTATCTCAAAGGAGATGCCTATGTCCAGAAGTGGACTATTACAGAATATTTACAGGCCGTTATGTATGTATGTGATAGTCACCTAAATAGATACTATTCTCTGAATCGTTTCTGCTAGCAGATAATGATATATTAGTTTACTACTAGCTTGTAGAGAGCTAATTGTATAACCATAAGGTTATGAGGAATTGCATTTTATGATTAAACATCCGTGATTGAAGTTATTAGCAAGCGTTGATGAGCTAAGCCATTAATTCTGCCATGTCATTACTTTATGTTCAAACATTATTAAATTACATTATTTACAGTCACGATAGCCGAGTTGTTGGGTGGTCGGAATTTCGAGTCGAGAGACCCGAGTTCGATCCCCAGGTGGCAGTACCAATGTTTTTTAAAAAAAAAAACTTATGTATGAATTTCATCGTTGGCTTGGACATAAAGGCGGCGACGGGCTCACCACCTGTCACGTTGTCCCGAAAATATCTTCGGTGGAAGGTGGGTCAAAGGGACTTAATTGTCTAGAATTGACCTCTGTTCACCCCTGTATTGGGAATTGCGTGAAGATATTTATTTATTTATTATTATTTATTACATTATTTACAAGCGCCTGTTAATAAATTACGAGCAACAAATACTAGACGTGTAAATTTGCCGAAAATGTATTGCAGATATTCTTTTCCATTTTTTTTTCTTATTAAATGCACCCATCTTAAAATCAGTGGCTGCCTCTCCTTAGGTAAAGCACCAAATTTGCATATTTGAATTCGGAATCGAATAATTTTTTAACGTGGTTTTTTAGTTGACAGTGTTTTTCTAAAACGAATAAAATTAAAAAGAAACAACCCTTACCGAGGTTGTTCCCCAGCCAGTGAGAAGTAACCTCTCCCCGGGCATCACCGGTTCGTTGTTCAATTCTATCGCGTCAACTTTATTCCCGAACTTCATTTCGGTCAGTGTAAACACGATGGCTATGTCGTTCTTGATGACGTCACGGTCGTAGTTTTCATGCCGCACGAACTTACGCACTGGATAGGTACGGCCGCCGGAGTGCAGCTGATTTGTACCAACAACCGCCATGAAGTAATGGGGTTTCATACTGAAATACATGAAAGAGGAATTAAATTATTAAAACTTTCGTGAGACATTATTAATCACATAGTATAAAAAAAGTAGTATCTTCACGCAATTCTCCAATACAGGGGTAGACAGAGGTCTAGTCTAGAGAATTAAGTCCCTTTGACCTACCTTACACCGAAGATATTTTCGGGACATTGTGACAGGTGGTGAGCCCGTCGCCGTCTTTATGTCCAAGCCAACGACGTAATTCGTACATAAGTTTTAGAAAAACTGATTGGTGCGAGCCTGCCACCTGGGAATCAAACTCGCCTATTAACTGGTTAAATTTATAAACATACAAATGGCTATTATACTATAAAGGAATACATTGATGATAAATACGGGGAATAAGTTGATCGATTCTATGCTGTTTCTAATTATTCTTTGATCAAAATAGTAATCATTAAATGATTAAAACTTTCGTGAGACATTATCAATCAAATAGTTAAAAACGGCTGAACTCACGTATAAACAATCGGTGTAGGTAGCGACTAGTCTCGGAGGTTCTTCATCAGGGTGAGTGGAATGAGTTCGCGCTCGCGTCCCGCCTCGCACTGGCGAAACTAGACAGTACCTACACCGATTATTATAACGTGAGTTTAGCCGTTTGTAACTATTAGAATAGTAATTATTTAAAAAAAATATAAAAAAGGCAATACCTGCGGAGTTTCTTTCGCTTGGTTCTTAGAGGAACCTTATTATAAAGCAGTGGTAGTAGTAGTGGCAGAATTGGGGGAGGAGGGCGTGTAGGCCTCCGGTTACCTGCAATCACCAGACGAAACGCAGAAGTTTGTTAGACTTCTACTTCACGCACGACGAGGTCGTGGTACTTCCCCGGTCGTGCCGGCCCATTCATGCAACAACAAAAGCTGATGCGCGGCTCTACCACTGTAACTGTAATTGTATATTACTTGTGTCGATGAATAAACGATTTGTTTTGATGAATATCACGACAAAATCAGCATTCTCATAACGGGTATACGTCAGGAGCATCTAAGGAGTAATGTATCCGATTCTGCAATCGTCAAATCGCTTGCCACGCGCTAAACAAACCGTACTACTCGTAAGTAGGACTATATAGTGTAGCGGACTCTCCAAGGCCGCTATGTACGCACTATAAAAACATGCACTTACCCATCCACACAATGCGCTGCTGTCAGGATCACCCTCGTGGTCACTATTGAAGCACCACAGAAATGTCTGACCCCGAACCATCTCAGCGACACCTGGTAGGGAGCCGAGCCATTCGGTGCCTTCGTGCCCCCCACTATCCTTTCCCATTCGTCCTTGCCATCGTCCGACCCGTATATTGCAGATGAAACTGATGGAAAAAGAAATCACTTAATATTTCTGATTATCTTAACTGATTAAATTACTGTATAAATAGAGTATTAATATTATATAACAAAAATATCTTCACAAACAGTCACGGACACAAAAAGTCACGATAGCCGAGTCGAGAGAGATGGGTGGTCAGAATTTCGATTCAAGAAACCCGAGTTCCATCCCCAGGTAGTTGGCTCGTACCTAGGGTTTTCAAAGCTTAAACAAAATAAAATTAAAATCGCTGGCTTGGACTTTAAGACGCCTATATTTTCACTACCTGTCACGTTGTCCCAAAAAAGTCTTCGGTGGAAGGTGAGTCGAAACGACGTAATTTTCTAGACCTCTGTCTACTCTAGTATTGGGAATGGCGTGAAGATATATCTAATACTTTATAAATATTGCAAATGTGTATTGAATGTGAGAGTTAAGTATAACTATCTGATAAAATAAATATAAGTCTCAATAGCCGAGTGGTTGTGTGGTCGGAATTTCGAGTCGTGAGACCCGAATTCGATCGTCTGGTGGCAGGCTCGTATCAATGGGTTTTTCAAAAAAACTTATGTACGAATTATATCGTTGGCTTGGACATAAAGACGGCGACGGGCTCACCACCTGTCACGTTGTCCCGAAAATATCTTCGATGGAAGGTGGGTCGAAGGGACTTAATTGTCTAGACAAGACCTCTATATACCCCTGTATTAGGAATTGCGTGAAGATATTTATTTATTTATTTATTTATTTGTATCTACAGTAAAATGTCTAAGGATCAAATCTATACAAATAAATAAAATAATGCCTGTTTTTATAAAAATAATATTCTTTCACTAAATGCATGTGAGAGTATGTACGGTACATAAAAATTATTGTTTTTAAAATTTTGGTCTGTTTGTCGGTAGCTTTTTCCGGCCATATTTTGAAACGGCTGGGACGTTACAACGTAACAGGTGGAGAACCCGTCGCCGTCTTTATGTTTAAGCCAACGATAAAAATCGTACATAAGTTTTAAAAGAACCCATTGGTACGAGCTCACCACCTGGGGATCGAACTCGGGTCTCTTCACTCGTTCCTATCATCCTACCACTTTGAATTGAAACTTTGAAAAAGTTATCATTCAAAAAAAAGTCTTCGGTGGTAACTGGGTCGAAAAGTAGGAATCTTCTAGACCTCTGTCTACCCCTGTTCGGAAAGGCGAGAAGATAATTTTTTACAAGGATCGTTGGTCCTTAATAAGTATCTAGGACCAAATATAATACTATGGGCGTGGGTGATGATCTTAAGAAATATTTTATAAAAGAATCACTTATTATGTCAAATATTTTTGACAGTAATTTATTTAAAATAGTTGACATATTTTTTACGATAAAATTAATATGGTTGTTAATCTGTCTATAATTATTATATTAATGAGAAATTGTGCAGAGTTGGTTTTTTAAATTTCTTATATATAATAACTATAGCCAGCATGACTTGCTATAAAGTAAAAAATTGCCTTACTCTATTTTTTGAAGGTATATAAAATATTACTTAAGTTCGAAATTATTATGTATGCGTCATTCTGTTCTTTATCGGTATTTATGAAAAGGTTTGAAAAAAATTTATATTATAGAATTTTATTGTGTTTTTATTAGACAATATTTCTATGATTTTATTTATTAAAATCAGTCTTAAAATTTCAACATCATCTGCCACGTCAGGATGGCCGAGCGGTCTAAGGCGCTGCGTTCAGGTCGCAGTCCACTTCTGTGGGCGTGGGTTCGAATCCCACTTCTGACAAAATTTTTGATACCCTATTTTTGTTTATATTTTTTTGCTCTGTCATATTTGGTGAGTATATTTTTTGTATGAAACTTTTTATATTTATTATGTGTTGGACGAAAATGTTTATGAAATGTTTTTTACTTAAATTACAAAAACGAAATAGAAACAAATAAGTTCACAATCGAACCCAGAATGGCAAGAAATAGAGGCCCAGAAAAATTAATTCACAAGTTATATTACAAGAAATAATATATTTTATCAAGTAGTATGCAATTTTTTTTATATTGTTTACTACTCACACAAAATTAAGGTCAATTCATTGTTATTAACAGTAATAAAAACTTAATATCTATGTAAGTACTAAAATTCTAACCAGGATTTAGTCCTCTGTATAAGATTCTCCATCACAGGACTATCCATTTCTTCAGCCATCATACTCAGGCTGCTACAGTTACTCAAAATTTAATTATTTTTGTTTATTTATTTTATCTTTTAGGTTTTAACAAATACTTGAGAAAGAAGAAGAAAGATTCTTCCAAATACTTTATTCACAGAAACAGAATTATATTAATACTTATTAGTTATTATTCAACGTTTATTAAAATAATTAAAATATAAAAACACATTTACAAAAGTGAATGTGGAATAAGTAAAAGTGAATTTTAATGTAATGATTTCTTGTATTTACGCGAATACTACACATTTAAAATAAAACGATTTTCGGATTTTATCGCGTATTAAAAAAAAATATCTTCACGCAATTCCCAATACATGGGTAGACAGAGGTCAAGTCTAGACATATAAGTCCCTTTGACCCACCTTCCACCGAAGATATTTTCGGGACAACGTGACAGGTGGTGAGCCTGTCGCCATCTATATGTCCGAGTCAACGATGAAATTCGTACATAAGTTTTTTAAAAACTCATTGGTTCTGCCACCTGGGGATCGAACTCGGGTCTCTCGACTCGAAATTCCGACCACCCAACAACTCGGCTATCGTTACTAAATAATTAGTTTTTACAAAATATTTTTATTTCCCGACGTTTCGGATGCTTTACAGCAACCGCGGTAACGGGGGGATCACCTAATTAAAAACGCGATAAAATCCGAAAATAGTTTTATTTTAAATGAATTTTAATATGTCTATTAATTACTAATTAGTACTTATTTATTAAAAACTACTATAATCATAGAGCCCTACTCATCTTGACATGGCACCAAGTACATGATATTGCTACTATTAATGTAATACATTACCAAGATTAGGAAGAACAGATCCCACCAACACTAAACAGATACATTTCTTAAACATTATTTTGAACACCATCAATGGGACTGACAAAGGGATAGATAACACCACAATAAATACCATTATCTGGAACGTGTGAGTATTTTATTTAAATTAATGCTAATGCCTTTCAACTATTTAAAATTGCAATGAACTAAATATTTCTTGATACGGACCCCTATACTTCACATTATAAAATTACATGAACCATCTTTCTGTCCGTAATGCAACTAAATACATACATACATAGATATGGACAACATCAGATACATTGCTTTGATCCCAAAATGCTCAAGCACTTTTAATATGGAATCAGAAACAACGAAGCTACCTCAACCACCAGACCCGAATGGAGAAAAAGTGTTTTCTACATTCACCCAACCGGGAAACGAACCCGGGACCTCAGAGTAGGCGACACCTTGAAAACCGGTGTATACCATTTGTCCACAGAGGTCGTGGAAAAAAATTATGTTTATGTTAACTTATCTTCACGTACAATAACGGAGTAGCCAAGATGAATAGAAAGCCATGTGTCACGATCCTTACATACCTCTTTCGCTTCTTTCAGAATCATCATCTTCTTCAGACACACATATCTAGGTATCCGAGTACTCCTGACCCTCCCCTTTTCAAGCAATTTCATGGTGCATGGTCTTTGTAAGTTAGTCTTGGCTTATCTATTTTTAACTAACGATACTTTTTAACCAATAACTACAATTAATAAATAGTTAAATGTAGTGTACACAAAAAAAGTCAGTGATATGGGATTTTAGTGTATCAACAGCCCAGTTGGTAGTGCCCCCGCCTTCTTAGCTACAGCTTGCGGGTTTGAGTTCCATCAGGGGTAAATATTCTTACTCGATTTGATATTTATTTGTGATCAAATTTGTGAGTACTTTAGAGCTGGGATAGATTACAATAAAAAAAGCAGTCTGTAAATACTTTACTGCTGGGAAAAGACTTTCTCACTCTCACAGTCTCAGATTAGAGTAATAAGTCATGTTTGTCAAGTGGTTGGGTGATCGGAAAACGAGTCAAGAGACCCGAGTTCGAACCCTAGTTGGCAGGCTCGTACTAAGGGATTTTTTTAAACCTATGTACGATTTATATAATTGTCTTGGTCATAAAGACGATGACGAGCTCACCATTTGTCACGTTTTCTCAAAAAATGTATTCGATGAAAGGTGTTGTCTACACCTCTGTCTACCCCCTGTATTGGGAATGGCGTGAAGATATTTTTTTATTTTTAAAGCAGAAGAACGTCCGCCACGCTGCTCCAGAGAGATGCAATAACTTTTACGCTATTAAAAAAGACAAAAGTTAGAATTAATGCTACGGAAAAAAATATAAAATAATAATAAAAAGGAAGGAAAAAGGCATGGCCAAGCACATTATAATCTTTTTCTATATTTATTTACTAGTGTTCAAGTAGATACTGGCTTCTTAAATCATTAAACTTAGTACTTATGGTAAACAAGTTTGTCTATGTATATTACGAAATGCATTCACGAAGTGTGTTTCATAATGCCCTTGTGTGTTGAGGGGTAAGCAGAGCAGTAAAAATTAAACATAACTAAGTTTTTAACAAGATATCATTTCGCACTTATTTCGAAAGCTAAAGGAGAGAAATACAAGTATGGAAATAAAACTTTTTATACTTCAACGTCATAAAGTTTCCTCAAATCTTTACTTTGCTGACGATGCCTCCTCATAAACCATCTCCGTCCCAAATTTAATTTTTAAGTAATTTTAGAGGTTTCGTGTTTAATCATTAAGTGACTATTTAATTTTAGATAGATAAAATAGAGATGTGTAAGATTGTATGTTTTTTATCTTCACGTATTTCCCAACATAGGAGTAGACAGAGGTAATGACAATTTAATCCTTAAATCCACAATTCACCGAGGAATATTTTGGGATACGGTGACAGGTGGTGAGCATGTTGCCGTCTTTATGTCGAAGTCAACGCTAGAAATCATACATACGTTTTTTAAAAAACGTAATACAGCCTACCTCCTAGAGATCGAACGCGGCTTTCTTGACCTGAATTCATCTAACCACTTAGTTATCCTTACTAATGTTTGTTAGTAGCGTCAAAACGACCGAACGTACACGACATGAAATTTTGGCACACATTGTCACGATAGCCGAGTGGTTGGTGGGCGGAATTTCGGGTCAAGAGACCCGAGTTTGATCTCCAGGTGGCAGGCTCTTTCCAATGGGTTTTTCAAAAACATAAATCATAAAATAAATAAATATCGTCACGCAATTTCCAATACAGGGGTAGAAAGAGGTCTAGTCTAGACAATTAAGTCCCTTCGAACCACCTTCAAAAACTTTTTTTTCAAAAACATATGTATGAATTATATCGTTGGCTTGTACATAAAGACGGCCACGGGTGCACCATGTGTCAAGTTGTCCTAAAAAACTTCTTCGTTGGAAGGTGGGTCGAAGGGACTAAATTATCTAGACTAGACCTCTGTCTATAATACAGGGGGTATTGGGAATTGCGTGAAGATATTTATTTATTTATTTAAGATTTGATATATATAATTAATACAATTTAAAAATATTATTTAATATAATTTAATAATTGATATAGTATAATTTGAAGTCACGATAGCCGAGTGGTTGGTGGGCGGAATTTCGAGTCAAGTGACTCGAGTTCGATCCCCAGGTGGCAGGCTCGTACCAATGGGTGTATGAAAAAAAACTTACGTATGAATTTATCGTTGACTTGATATTGAGACGGCGATGGCCTCACCGCCTGTCACGTTGTCCCAAACATTACTTCGGTGGAAAATGGGTCGAAGGTACTTAATTGTCTAGACTAGACAATTACGTGAAGATATTTATTTATTTAAGATTTGATATATAATTAATACAATTTAAAAAAATATTATTTAATATAATTTAATAATTGATATAGTATAATTTGAAGTCACGATAGCCAAGGGGTTGGGTGATCGGAATTTCGAGTCAAGTGACTCGAGTTCGATCCCCAAGTGGCAGGTTCGTAACAATGGGTGTATGAAAAAAACTTACGTATGAATTTATCGTTGACTTGATATTGAGACGGCGATGGCCTCACCGCCTGTCACGTTGTCCCAAACATTACTTCGGTGGAAAATGGGTCGAAGGTACTTGATTGTCTAGACCTCTTCTACTCCTCTGTTATTGGGAATGTGCAGAAAGATATTTAATTATTTATTTTAACTCTGCGATGAAGGAAAATATCTTGAGAGTATATGCATGAATACAATATATATATATATATACATATATATATATACATATATATATATACATATATATATATATACATATATATATATATACATATATATATATACATATATATATATATATATATACATATATATATATATATATATATATATATATACATATATATATATATGTATATATATATATATGTATATATATATATACATATATATATATATATATATATATATATATATATATATATATATATATATATATATATATATATATATATATATATATATATATATATATATATATATATATATATATATATATATATATATACATATATATATATACATATATATATATATACATATATATATATACATATATATATATATATATATGTATATATATATATGTATTTAATAATAATTAGTAATAATAGTTAATAAGGCTAACATCATCTGACACCTATTGTTAACCGTACCACCCTCCGTTCTACAAGAAGCCGAGTGGTCGGGTGGTCGGAATTTTGAGTCAAGAGACCCGAGTTCGATCCCCAGGTGGCAGGCTCGTACCAATGGGTGTATGAAAAAAAAACTTACGTATGAATTTATCGTTGACTTGATATTGAGACGGCGATGGCCTCACCGCCTGTCACGTTGTCCCAAACATTACTTCGGTGGAAAATGGGTCGAAGGTACTTAATTGTCTAGACTAGACAATTACGTGAAGATATTTATTTATACAGAGTGGTATAAAATAAAGAATATATAAAATAAAAATAAATAAATAAATATGATGAATATGAACGTTTGTAATCAAGTACAGACATTGGTATATACTTACTGAGATAAATAAATATGTATTTAATAATGGTGTACCGTTAGTTATGTCATTAACACGGCGATAGGCTCACCGCCTCTCACTTCATAGTCTAGACCTCTGCCTACTCCAGGATGGGAACTAGCTTGAAGATAAAAAAACAATCATTCCCTTCGCTGACCTCTATCATCATGATCTAGCGCAAACAGGCATAGTGAATGCGACAAAGCCCACGAAAACCTATATTTAAATTCAGAACGCTCTCTAGGAAGGATGTGGACGATTTGACGGTGATTTTGAACGCAACGCGCTTCGCATATGGAGTTGATCGATGCAATAGATGATTTAAATAAGCGATATGAACAAAGATGTGCGAATGTAAGAAGGAAAGAAAGAAAGAAAGAAAGAAACATTTATTGCTCATTGCACATAATACACCACGAAATTAGTGAATTAATAATGATAAAAAAAATTAACAAACTTAAAGACGAAACTAAAGTAACTTATAAACAAACATAAAATGGCCAGGTGGCAGACTCGTACCAATGTGTTTTTCAAAAAAAAAAAAAAGCTTATGTACGAATTATATCGTTGGCTTGGACATAAAGACGGCGATGGGCTCACGACCTGTTACGTTTTCCCGAAAATATCTTCGGTGGAGGGTGGGTCAAAGGGACTCTATTGTCTAGACTAGACCTCTGTTTACCCCTGTGTTGGGACCCTGTATTGGGAATTGCATGAAGATATTTATTGATGTTTATTAAATTTCTTCGTCGTAATTAATATTGGGAACGTGGGGTACGTATCCCGGGCGGCAAACTAGTAATCTTATTGTGTTTTTATGTTATACTTATTGCCTACTGGGCTTACCGACCGTTGTCCTAATTATTATAAGCACAAATATGGGTCTATAATTATAATAAAGTGGAAATTTTGTCTACACCTGCTTGAAAAATGCGTGAACATAAAATAACAATAATATTTTATTGGTAAAAATGCATAGCTTGGTCACCCAGGTGTTTTAATCATATTTCAGTTTGTCTATGTTTGTAAGTCTGTGTTTTTATAAATTTTACTCTGACAGCGTTTTAAATTATCACGGCCAGTAGAGAAGAATATCATCATAATCATCCTATCAGCCTATCCGAAATCCACTGCACAAAGGCCTCCCCCGAAATGTGCCACATAGAGCGGTCCTGTACCATCTGCATCCATCGACTCCCCTCAACATTATGTAGGTCTGTGCTCCATTTTAATAGAGAAGAATATATTGATGAAGAAATAGTAGTAGTAATCTAACACCTTAAAGGATGAAGGCCTTCTCCAAACAAGGTTAAATTTTAAAAATTGCCGGAAAAATCTCAGATATAGCAAACATAAAATAAAACACATTTTTATATCAAATATATCTAGTATATCACAGAACAGCTATAAATTATTTTTGACAGAATCTTTAAAGAACTTTTGCCTTCTCCATTTTCTTTTAAATCGGTCAAAGAATTACGATTATATATGCTTTTCTGGCGCCAACCATAATAATTCGATTGCGATGAAACTCTTTTTACTGTCAATTTAGATGCTAAAGAACTTTATTTATTTGCATTTGGCATAACCGTTTATCCATGATTACAGTTATTGTCGGGTAAAAGTGACAGTACGCATATCTCCGATACATTGTGTATGTGATTGAAATATAGAAAATGGCCGTTTCATTGTATTGAAATGATGCTTAATATTATTTTACTGTAAACGTAACTGCAACAGACATGGGTTGGATAGACCGAAGAATATTTTTTTATAGAATAGATTATCTATTAGAATTCGCTACAGTGGTCTTCAGCCACCGGCATCTATTTCGCGCAACATTTCAAACACCATCCAAGAAAGGCTTTCATTGTCTGCACCTCTGTCTAGTCCTGTATTGAGAATGGCGTAAACATATTTCTTTTAAAAAAAATTTTAGCAAAGTAAGATACATTCCTAGTGGTCCTGTTAACAACTCCAACTAAGCAATGCTTGTTTCTGGAGTGGTTCATGACAATAGTCGAATGGCGGATCCGAACATGAGACGTTTTATTTCGCTCTCCGTAACCTAAAACGTTAGGATATTGACGTACTTTGCTTAACCATCGTGTAAACAATAAATAGTAAACAATGCATTCTTTGGGAAAAAGCTAAAAAAATCGGCGAACGTGTTTACGAATGCTGCTTCAAGTGTTCAAGGCTATGGTTGGCAGTGGTTCAGTATTAACTGATTATTTGAGTTGTCAAATGTTGAGAAAGTTCCTCTTGTTGCTTGGCATATTTAACGGTATGTTTTTTTATAGCATTTTTGACTACTGTTGTTTTCAGTGGAAGGTGGGTCGAAAGGACTTTTTTTGTGATAGAAAAGAGGGCAAACGAGCAGGTGGCTCACGTGATGGTAAGTGATTACCGCCGCCCATGGACACCCGCAATGCCAGAGGTATAGCAGATGCGTTGCCGGCCTTTGAGAAAGGTGTGGGCCTCCGGTTACCTGCACTCACCAGACGAAACGCAGAAGTTTGTTAAACTTCTACTTCACGCCGGTATTCTGTGAGGCCGTGGTACTTCCCCGGTCGAGCCGGCCCATTCATGCAACAACAAAAGCTGCTGCGTGGCCCTACCACTGTAAAGCCACATAGTAGTATAAACCTCTGTCTACCCCTGTGTTGGGAATGGCGTGAAGATAATTATTTTTATTAGGCTACTGTATATTTAATAAACCGCCGTGTGGTAACGGCGTAAGTATATTTAGCCTTTCTTCTAGTGGTTGTCGTAAGAGGCAATTAGGCGAAAGGCGTATATAATGCAATAGGCTCTCGATATATCGGGATAAGTGTTACGAAATACATAGATAATAAAAATAAATAATAAATATCTTCACAAAATTCCCAGTACAGGGGTAGAAAGAGATCCAGTCTAGACAATTAAGCCCCTTCGACCAACCTTCCACCGAAGATATTTTCGGGGCTACGTGAGAGGTGCTGAGCACTTCGCCGTATTTATGTCCAAGCTAATGATATAATGCGTACAGAAGTTTTTGAAGAACCCATTGGTACGAGCCTGCCACCTGGGGATCGAACTCCGATCCTGACTTGGGTCGTGACACTCGGCTATCGTGCCTTTTTTCAGCGTTTAGGATGCGTGAAATTTGACAATCTACTCGTCGAGTATCATTGAAATGTCGCTTATGGAAGGATTTTTTGTCTACACCTTACCGCTTTTATAAATAATAATAAATATAAATATCTTCACGCAATTCCCAATACAGGGGTAGACAGAGGTCAAGTCTAGACAATTAAGTCCCTTTGACCCACCTTCCACCGAAGATATCTTCGGGACAACGTGACAGGTGGTGAGCCCGTCGCCGCCTTTTATGTCCAAGCCAACGATGAAATTCGTACATAAGTTTTTGAAAAACTCATTGGTACTGCCACCTGGGGATCGAACTCGGGTCTCTCGACTTGAAATTCCGACCACCCAACAACTATTCTCTATTACCGCTTTTCATGTGCATATTTTTATTTTGAATTGACGTATTTTATTTCTAGATCCCTGCTCCATCACATGTCACATATTCGACTGTCATGATGATCCCTCCCTTGAACCGGAAGAAGGTTCACTATCGGAGCTACAGTTTAATTGGCTGGGAGCATTGCAATATATCCATGGTAAGGTTTTTGCTTTGTATAGAATACCTGTAATATCTCTTTGAGAAAAGTGTAAAGAAATATTTTACTCCGGCCTCATAATATAATAGATAGGTGGCCCATCATATATTCTGATCCCAATGTAAGAAGCTACAGTACGCGTGTTATGGTATCAGAAACAACGAAGGTATCACAAACACCCAGACCCGAGAAAATGTAGAAAATGTGTTTTCTATATTGATCCGAACGTGAATTGAACCTGGGACCTGAGAGCACCCGCGGGATAAAACAAAAAAAAATTAAAAAATTAAATATCATCAGGCAATTCCCAATACAGGGGCATACCCCTGTATTGGGAATGGGAGCTCTAGTCTAGACAATTACGTCCCTTCGACCCACCTTCCACCGAAGATATTTTCGGGACAACGTGACAGGTGGTGAGCCCGTCGCCGCCTTTTATGTCCAAGCCAACAATATAATTCGTACATAAGTTTTTCAAAACCCATTGGTACGAGCCTGCCACCTGGGGATCGAACTCAGGTCTCTCGACTCGAAATTCCGACCACCCAACCACTCGGCTTTCGTAACCACCCAACTACACGGGAAGAAACGAGATGTTATTATTATTACACCGATATCACTCAGTATTGATGGAATGTATCTTCAGATAGACAGACAGGAATGAGTAATAGATTCTACTGCAATTATTTCTACGAAGCAACTTTATTGTTGATGGTCATAGATTTAAAAAGAATTGAGCGTCATCCCGCATTTGTATTTAGTCCTGTAACGTTACAGTGAAAGAGGAACACCCACTATTTTCGTGTGCCACGTGTGACACTCATAACGAAGCAGTTCGTTATCTCCACGGCGAGAGATGCGGCGCAGATTCCCGAGGATACGCGTTGTGAGTGATTTTAGTTTCATTAATTTAAGAAGTCATCAAGAAAAGAGCCTATACCTTTCTCAAGGCCGGCAACGCATCTGCTATTTCTCCGGTATTGCAGGTGTTCATGGGCGGCGGTCATTATTACCATCACGTGAACCACCAGCTCGTTTGTCTCCCTATTCTCTAAAAGAAAAGTCATATTAAAGGCTATTCGCCTTCTGAAGATCATTACAACTTCTAACTTCACAGTATTAGATGGCTATATGGGTAAAGTAAATGTAAATGTGTAAAACGCAAAACCGATTCTAATAATTTTTGTTATATATTCACGCAATGTCCGTGGTGGGGTAGCCAGAGAACAGAGCGCTCAAGGTCATGATCGTTGCGTACCTCTTTGGCTTCTTCCAAATTCATCATTTTCTTTATACTCCCCTCTTCGAGCAATTTTCTCACAAGGTCTGCGAAGTCAATCTTGGCCTACCTTTTCACTTTTTAATATTTCCTTATTAAAAATTAAATAAATATAACTAAATAAATAAATAAATATCTTCACACAATTCCCAATACAGGGGTAGACAGAGGTCTAATCTAGACAATTAAGTCCCTTCAACCCACCTTCCACCGAAGATATTGTCAGGACAACATGACAGGTGGTAAGACCGTCGCCGCCTTTATGTCCATGCCAACAATGTAGTTTGTACATACGTTTTTAAAAAACCCATTGGTACGAGCCTGCCACCTGGGGATCAATCTTGGGTCTCTTGACTCGAAATTCTGACCACCCACCCACTCGGCTATCGTGACGTAACTTATTAATAAAATAAATAAATAAATATCTTCACGCAATTCCCAATACAGGGGTAGACAGAGGTCCAATTAAGTCCCTTTGACCCACCTTCCACCGAAGATATCTTCGGGACAACGTGACAGGTGGTGAGCCCGTCGCCGCCTTTTATGTCCAAGCCAACGATATAGTTCGTAAATAAATTTTTAAAAACCCATTGGTACGAGCCTGCCACCTGGGGATCGAACTCGGGTCTCTTGACTCGAAATTCCGACCACCCAACAACTATTCTCTATTACCGCTTTTCATGTGCATATTTTTATTTTGAATTGACGTATTTTATTTCTAGATCTCTGCTCCATCACATGTCACATATTCGACTGTCATGATGATCCCTCCCTTGAACCGGAAGAAGGTTCACTATCGGAGCTACAGTTTAATTGGCTGGGAGCATTGCAATATATCCATGGTAAGGTTTTTGCTTTGTATAGAATACCTGTAATATCTCTTTGAGAAAAGTGTAAAGAAATATTTTACTCCGGCCTCATAATATAATAGATAGGTGGCCCATCATATATTCTGATCCCAATGTAAGAAGCTACAGTACGCGTGTTATGGTATCAGAAACAACGAAGGTATCACAAACACCCAGACCCGAGAAAATGTAGAAAATGTGTTTTCTATATTGACCCGACCGTGAATTGAACCTGGGACCTGAGAGCACCCGCGGGATAAAACAAAAAAAAATAAAAAAATTAAATATCATCAGGCAATTCCCAATACAGGGGCATACCCCTGTATTGGGAATGGGAGCTCTAGTCTAGACAATTACGTCCCTTCGACCCACCTTCCACCGAAGATATTTTCGGGACAACGTGACAGGTGGGAACCCCGTCGCCGTCTTTATGTCCAAGCCAACGATATAGTTCGTAAATAAATTTTTAAAAAACCCATTGGTACGACCCTGCCACCTAGGGATCGAACTCGGGTCTCTTGACTCGAAATTCCGACCACCCAACCACTCGGCTTTCGTAACCACCCAACTACACGGGAAGAAACGAGATGTTATTATTATTACACCGATATCACTCAGTATTGATGGAATGTATCTTCAGATAGACAGACAGGGAATGAGTAATAGATTCTACTGCAATTATTTCTACGAAGCAACTTTATTGTTGATGGTCATAGATTTAAAAAGAATTGAGCGTCATCCCGCATTTGTATTTAGTCCTGTAACGTTACAGTGAAAGAGGGAACACCCCACTATTTTCGTGTGCCACGTGTGACACTCATAACGAAGCAGTTCGTTATCTCCACGGCGAGAGATGCGGCGCAGATTCCCGAGGGATACGCGTTGTGAGTGATTTTTAGTTTCATTAATTTAAGAAGTCATCAAGAAAAGAGCCTATACCTTTCTCAAAGGCCGGCAACGCATCTGCTATTTCTCCGGTATTGCAGGTGTTCATGGGCGGCGGTCATTATTTACCATCACGTGAACCACCAGCTCGTTTGTCTCCCTATTCTCTAAAGAAAAAGTCATATTAAAAGGCTATTCGCCTTCTGAAGATCATTTACAACTTCTAACTTCACAGTATTAGATGGCTATATGGGTAAAGTAAATGTAAATGTGTAAAACGCAAAACCGATTCTAATAATTTTTTGTTATATATTCACGCAATGTCCGTGGTGGGGGTAGCCAGAGAGAACAGAGCGCTCAAGGTCATGATCGTTGCGTACCTCTTTGGCTTCTTCCAAATTCATCATTTTCTTTATACTCCCCTCTTCGAGCAATTTTCTCACAAGGTCTGCGAAAGTCAATCTTGGCCTACCTTTTCACTTTTTAATATTTCCTTATTAAAAATTAAATAAATAAATAAATAAATATCTTCACGTAATTCCCAATACAGGGGTAGGCAGAGGTCTAGTCTAGACAATTACGTCCCTTCGACCCACCTTCCACCGAAGATATTTTCGGGACAACGTGACAGGTGGTCAACCCGTCGCCGTCTCTATGTCCAAGCCAACAATATAATTCATACATAAGTTTTTCAAAACCCATTGGTACGAGCCTGCCACCTGGGGATCGAACTCGGGTCTCTTGACTCGAAATTCCGACCACCCAACCACTCGGCTTTCGTAACCACCCAACTACACGGGAAGAAACGAGATGTTATTATTATTACACCGATATCACTCAGTATTGATGGAATGTATCTTCAGATAGACAGACAGGGAATGAGTAATAGATTCTACTGCAATTATTTCTACGAAGCAACTTTATTGTTGATGGTCATAGATTTAAAAGAATTGAGCGTCATCCCGCATTTGTATTTAGTCCTGTAACGTTACAGTGAAAGAGGAACACCCACTATTTTCGTGTGCCACGTGTGACACTCATAACGAAGCAGTTCGTTATCTCCACGGCGAGAGATGCGGCGCAGATTCCCGAGGGATACGCGTTGTGAGTGATTTTTAGTTTCATTAATTTAAGAAGTCATCAAGAAAAGAGCCTATACCTTTCTCAAAGGCCGGCAACGCATCTGCTATTTCTCCGGTATTGCAGGTGTTCATGGGCGGCGGTCATTATTTACCATCACGTGAACCACCAGCTCGTTTGTCTCCCTATTCTCTAAAGAAAAAGTCATATTAAAAGGCTATTCGCCTTCTGAAGATCATTTACAACTTCTAACTTCACAGTATTAGATGGCTATATGGGTAAAGTAAATGTAAATGTGTAAAACGCAAAACCGATTCTAATAATTTTTGTTATATATTCACGTAATTCCCAATACAGGGGCATACCCCTGTATTGGGAATGGGAGGTCTAGTCTAGACAATTACGTCCCTTCGACCCACCTTCCACCGAAGATATTTTCGGGACAACGTGACAGGTGGGAACCCCGTCGCCGTCTTTATGTCCAAGCCAACGATATAGTTCGTAAATAAATTTTTAAAAAACCCATTGGTACGACCCTGCCACCTAGGGATCGAACTCGGGTCTCTTGACTCGAAATTCCGACCACCCAACCACTCGGCTTTCGTAACCACCCAACTACACGGGAAGAAACGAGATGTTATTATTATTACACCGATATCACTCAGTATTGATGGAATGTATCTTCAGATAGACAGACAGGGAATGAGTAATAGATTCTACTGCAATTATTTCTACGAAGCAACTTTATTGTTGATGGTCATAGATTTAAAAAGAATTGAGCGTCATCCCGCATTTGTATTTAGTCCTGTAACGTTACAGTGAAAGAGGGAACACCCCACTATTTTCGTGTGCCACGTGTGACACTCATAACGAAACAGTTCGTTATCTCCACGGCGAGAGATGCGGCGCAGATTCCCGAGGGATACGCGTTGTGAGTGATTTTTAGTTTCATTAATTTAAGAAGTCATCAAGAAAAGAGCCTATACCTTTCTCAAAGGCCGGCAACGCATCTGCTATTTCTCCGGTATTGCAGGTGTTCATGGGCGGCGGTCATTATTTACCATCACGTGAACCACCAGCTCGTTTGTCTCCCTATTCTCTAAAGAAAAAGTCATATTAAAAGGCTATTCGCCTTCTGAAGATCATTTACAACTTCTAACTTCACAGTATTAGATGGCTATATGGGTAAAGTAAATGTAAATGTGTAAAACGCAAAACCGATTCTAATAATTTTTTGTTATATATTCACGCAATGTCCGTGGTGGGGGTAGCCAGAGAGAACAGAGCGCTCAAGGTCATGATCGTTGCGTACCTCTTTGGCTTCTTCCAAATTCATCATTTTCTTTATACTCCCCTCTTCGAGCAATTTTCTCACAAGGTCTGCGAAAGTCAATCTTGGCCTACCTTTTCACTTTTTAATATTTCCTTATTAAAAATTAAATAAAATAAATAAATATCTTCACGCAATTCCCACACTAGTCTAGACATTTAAGTCCCTTTGGCCGACCTTCCACCGACGATATGTTCGAGACAACGTGACAGGTGGTCAACCCGTCGCCGTCTCTATGTCCAAGCCAACAATATAATTCGTACATAAGTTTTTCAAAAACCCATTGGTACGAGCCTGCCACGTGGACATCGAAGTCTCTTGACTCGAAAACCACCCTTCCACTTGGCTATCGTGACGTAACTTATTAATAAAATAAATAAATAAATATCTTCACGTAATTCCCAATACAGGGGTAGGCAGAGGTCTAGTCTAGACAATTCGTCCCACTGACCCACCTTCCACCGAAGATATTTTCGGGATTATTTATTTTATTTTTAGATTATACATTTATTTATATATTAAATAAATATATTGTAGAGGCAACGTGGTATTCGGTGAGTACGAGCGTGACGAAGGCGAATGCAAAGTGTCAATAGAGGACATAGCCAAGGGTATGCAGTGCGATCCGGCGGTGCTCCTCATGCCCATAGCGGACGTCCTGCTACACCCCGAGTACAAGCACTTCGGCATCAAGAGCAGCATTGCTCTGCTGAAGTTACTCACTCCGCTCAAGTCCAGTAAGTAAGAGAATTCGAATGTACCGAATGTATCAAAGTGCAACCTAATGATTTCTGCGATCTTGTATTTACGCGAATACTACACATTTTTAAATAAAACGATTTTCGTATTTTATCCCGTTTTTTAATTAGTTTTTACAAAATATTTTTCACTATTCCCTGCACAGTAAAGCATCCGAAACGTCGGGAAATAAAAATAGTTTGAAAAAACTAATTAAAAATCGCGATAAAATCCGAAAATCGTTTTATTTGAAAAGTACAACCAATTTAAAACGACGTTATCCATTTCTCTGTTTCTCTCATTACCTTCATCTACGTTCCAATGAAAACCTCTTTCTTAAACATCCTTTTAATATCCGATCCATTAATTTTTAACATAAAGTTTTTCCTGCCATTGGTGTTAAGCTTTCGAACTCTTTACCTTTGTCTATTCTTCTTCATCTTCCTTACGGTCTATCAAGAGTTCACTGCTGAACAAAGGCCTCTCCTAGAATTCGCCACTAAGAAAGTTTCTCAGCTACCTGCATTTATAATTCTATTTTGATTCCCTTAACTTTGTCTATTAAACTTGTTCAAAATCTAGATTCTTTTAAAGAAAGAGTATCTATCAGGAAATATCTATCCCAATTACTGTTACATGTATGTTTTATTTATTACTTTTACTTTTAATTAATTTTTCTGTTGTTTTTGATATACATCCTTTTATCATAAGCCATATTTCTTTTTGGTAATTTGCTGAGGTTGCCTGGAAGAAATTGCTACGTTGCGTCATCTTTTGTTTTCCAACATTTGATATAATTTTTTCAAATTTATCTTTTTTCAAATTGAAAAAGTCACGATAGCCGAGTTGTTGGGTGGTCGGAATTTCGAGTCGAGAGACCCGAGTTCGATCCCCAGGTGGCAGTACCAATGAGTTTTTCAAAAACTTATGTACGAATTTCAACGTTGGCTTGGACATAACGGCGGCGACGGGCTCACCACCTGTCACGTTGTCCCGAAAAATATCTTCGGTGGAAGGTGGGTCAAAGGGACTTAATTGTCTAGACTTGACCTCTGTCTACCCCTGTATTGGGAATTGCGTGAAGATATTTTTATTTTTTTTTATATATTATATAATTTTTTTGTATTGTTCCTTCTTTGGTATACAATGAAGTTTATAATTATACTTATATTATGAACATGACTGGTTTTCTTCACAGTCAACTCTTGATGTACTATTTCAATGGGGGACTATATATATAGTCCCCCATTTTCTATCTACATTTAACTGTCACTATCACATTTGTGACAGGCGATCTCAGCAGACTAAGATGCAATACATATACATATATAGATATGGACAACATCACATACATTGCTCCGATCCAATGGTCACTTGAGCTATGGGAATCGAAAACAACGAAGACACCACAAACACCCAGAGCCGAGAACATGTTGGAAAAGTGGTTTTTTTCTATATTGACCCGACCGGGAATCGAACCCGGGACCACGAGATGGCGACACCTTGAAAACCTGTGTTTACGCCACTCGTCTACGGAGTCGTCGTCGATGCATGGGGGTCTTGCATCTTAGTCTTTGCCGTATGTCACCGGTCTGATTAAATTTGCTCTGGTATTTTAACGAGATAGTTATCACGCTATCTGGAGATAGCTAATTGTTCTTTCAATGGTCGTCGTCAACGTTCCATTAGTCGCTTCATACGACTCCCACGGGAAGAACTGAGAGTGGTATATTGCGTTGTTACTACAAAGCATTAATCTTAATATGGCCACCCATAGCCAGCATGGCCCTACCACGTAGAAAAGTACGAAATATAAAATAAGCTATGTGAGCTGTTGAAACATTTAATTTTACCAATGAGCAAAACTAGCGGGCGTCTAATATATTTATCTTCGTCTATATCTCTAGACGACGTCCGTGGACGAGCTCTGGGTTCCCGTGTTGAATTCTCGGATAAAAACCACATTTTCTATTTTTCGGTTCAGAGTGTTTGTGGTGTCTTAGTTGTTTCTGATTCCATAACACAAGTGATTTAGCTACTTACTTTGTAATTATAACAATGTATGTAATGTTGTTTCTATCTGCTTATATATGTATGTATGTATGTATGTATGTATTTATATTAAATAGCCTTACTCTTGTCGTCGGAGTAGTTTCTAATGATTTTCGACTAATGGTCACGATAGCCGAGTGGTTTGGTGGTGGAAATTCGAGTCAAGAGACCCGAGTTAGTTCCCCAGGTGGCAGACTCGTACTAATGACATTTTCAAAAGCTTATGTACTATTTATATCGTTGGCTTGGACATTAAAACGGTGACGGTCTCACCATCTGTCACGTTGTACCAAAAATATTTACGGTGGAATATGGGTCGAAACGACTGAATTGTCTAGACCTCTGTCTGCCCCTGTATTGGGAACGGCGTAAAGATTTTGTTGACCAATGACTTTTTTTAGGGCACGGCGTTTGCTCTTTCTTTTTTTTGCCGTATCAAGTAGCCAGACGTGTTATTTTTTTCAGGATACATGCTGCCTGCTTGCTTGCCTTTCAAGAACTTTCTGTTCGAAAAAGAGAATCAAATTATTTGGAGGTTGTCTTACGTTGACTTTACTAGCGGTATGTCGAAAGTCTTATTTTTTTTCTATTATCTATTATACCGGTGGCTGTCTCGTACCAATGGGGTTTTCAAAAACTTATGTACTAATATCGTTGGCTTTGACATAAAGACGGCGACGGGCTCACCACCTGTCACGTTGCCCCGAAAATATCTTCGGTGGAAGGTAAGTCAAAGGGACTTAATTGTCGAGACTAGACCTCTGTATACCCCTGTATTTGGAATTGCGTGAAGATAACATTGTACTGTTTGCTTGGAGACTAAGATGTTGATGGGCTCATCACCTGTCCCAAATAAGTTTCGTTGGAGCGGGACGAAAGGACGTCATTGCAAAGAATGTCTACCACAGTATTGGGAAAATCCGTGAAGATATATACTCGTATAAAAAAAGGCAGATTACAATTACAATACCAACGCATTAACAGTTTAACGAAAAAAACTGGAGAATCCTTGAGATTCATTCGTAAATGCTGTTGGTCTCAAATGTGAATGTTCCTTCTCTAACTTACAGAGGTGCCGCGAGATTTTGCTGACGAGGAAAAAGAATTGACGTATCTGGTGACGCTCGACCAAGATGTCTGCTTATTACATGAAAACCCATTGGTAAAACAGCAGCTTTTTAAATTTTTTTTTATAACATGCAACATATCTGTTAACCCTAACAGGATAGGCAGAACCACAGAGCAAGGTAGAGCCAATATTTCATTTTAAGTGACTGTCACAGACACTTCGATGGTTTGGACACGTTGAGCGAATGAGTGAAGACCGAATGGTTAAGAAAATATATAGAGCGAAAGTTAATATTAAAAGGGGTCGAGGTAGGCCGAGACTAACTTTCGAAGACCATGTGAGCAAATTGCTCGAAGAGGGGGTCAAGAGTACTCGGATACCTAGACGTACATATATGAAGAAGATGATGAATCTGAAAGAAGCGAACCAGGTAAGGACACAAGGATTGTGACACTTGGCAATCTGTTCTCTATGGCTACGCCGTCAGGGACTGTGCTTGAAGATATGTAAATAAATAAATAAAATAAATAATGTGTCTTGGTCAAGAGTACTCGGATGCCTAGATCGAGTGTATGTAGAATTTTTGAATTTGAAAGAAGCGAAAGAAGTATGTGAGTAAACCTGACTAGCTACCCGTCAGGGACTAAGTATGAACATATTTTATTTATAAGCTGCAAGTTTGTTACATAAATATACAAAAATGTTCAGTGGCCAGCAATGTCCTATGGAACTGTAACGTTGTTCTTCACGATGTGATGTCTTGCCCAAGGATGTAAGATTTAATTATATTTCATAAAAGTTGCTCAGCGAACTATGGTAGGGTATATTCTCGGTGTTTCTTGTGTTTACTGTGTATATAAAATACTAAATAAATGAAATAATAATTTAAAGTGAAATAGTAATTTCAAATACTGGACCAGCATGTCGGAAGACAAAATTTTTCAAAGTCATTGCCCACCATGAAGCCTTTATAGGCTCCCACTTTATGATGAAAATTTTTAGGGTTTAAGTTTGTCCAAAGACAAATTTAAATTGTAAGATAAGATAAGATAAATGCGTACATAGCCCTATCTATGTACGTACAACGTCAAATACATTGTTCTGATCCCAAAGTAAGTACTGTGTTATGAAATCAGAAACAACGAAGGCGCCACAATCACCCAGACCCGAAAAAATGTATAAAAAGTGTTTTCTACTTTTATCCGACCGTGAATCGAACCATAAAGCTGGCGACACCATGAAAACCGCCGTGTAATCCACTTGTCCACATAGATCGTCCTAATTAACCTTAATTATTTTTTGTAACAAAATAAAATAAAAAAATAAAAAAATAATAAAACTAACCTGTCTGAAAGCATGTTTTTATTATTTTTGTTTTCATTAACATAATTTGTATTTTAAAAAGGAAGATTAAAGTACTGAGTATACCGAAAAAACTTTGTTCTTCTAGAACGCAACGTACGTACCGGGAAATCGGTACATCTGTACCACGGGATGCGACCTCCAGTCCGGGGCTCCGAGCGTCATCAAGGAGCACACTGGCCACTGGAACATTGTGTCTCTCTCCGAAGGTGACGATCATTTCAGCCTTAATATGAAAAAGCCTTACATACTTAAAAGGCCTTACGAAGTGTCTTATTCGTGTTGTGACGACGGGCCGGTCACGTTGTCCCAAAAATGTCTTCGGTGGAAGGTGGGTCTTCTGGGGAAAGTCATCTGGAGGTAGGCAGAGGTCTTCCCCTGTATTTGGAATGGCGTGAAGATATTTGTAGTGTCTTTTTACTTCTTGGTATATTGGCACACACATAATTGTGGTAGGTACATACATAACGGCTCATAAAGTCCGCTGCAGAACATAAATCTCGCCAGTACGGTAGGGTTTAAGGGTAAGTGTTGCCTAAATACGTATTGTTGACACCTTAAATTAAAGCTTTATAAAGCAAGGCATACGTAATAGAAGAGAATACAGAGTTAAAATTTCAACTGATGAGTATAAGACACGGTGGCTCGGAGATAAGAGCGTCGCCACGGATCGGCGAAGGTCGCGGGTACGAATCCCGCCCGTGTGAGTTGAAATATTAACTTTTTCTTTCTAATTTAATAACATAAAAGTTCAGCATAAATATGCTTTAAAAATCAATGAAATTGCATTATAAACATCTTATTACCTGTTGGTAATTACATATATAACAGCCTGCAAAGTACTCTATAGGACAAAGGCCTCTCGCTTACGGAGGGTTTGCCATGAATGCACTGTGCAAGCCAATTTGCGATCTTAGTACCAGACTTACACTTTACACGCTGCTGGCTATCACCGGCCTTCTAAATTTTGGTCTGGTATTTTTCGAGATGGTTATCCCGCTGTCTATCGGTAGTATATTTATGTCGGTAGTATACGATTTTTCTGTTTGTTCTGTATATATATTTTTCTGTATGAAAATATCATCGGTGGAAGGGACTTAATTGTCTAAAATAGGGACTTAATTCTGATAACCGAACCACTCGTCTATCGTGACTTATATTCATATTCATGAATTGCCTAGACTAGACCTCTGTCTACGTTGGTTTGAACATAAAGACGGCGACGTGCTCACCACCTGTCACCTTGTCTCGAAAATATCTTCGATGGAAGGTGGGACGAAGGGACTTGATCGTCTAGACAAGACCTCGGTCTACCCCTGTATTGGGAATTGCGTGAAGATTTTTTTTTATAGAAAAGGGAGACAAACGAACAGGTGGCTCAAGTAATGGTAAGTGATTATCGCCGCCTATGAACATCTGCAATACCGGAAGAATAGTAGTCGCGTTGCGGCCTTTATAAAAAGGTACGGGCTCTTTTCTTGAAGGTCCCTAAGTCGAATCGGTTCGGAAAAACCACTGACGGCAGCACATTCCATAAGGTACAAGTGCGTGGCAGAGAATTCCGAGAAAACCGCACTGTGGTGGAATGCCAAGCATCAAGGTGGTGTTGATGGAATTTTTGACTGTGCCGTAAGGTACGATGGTGAAATTCAGCGGCTGAGATTAATCCGAACAATTCCTCGGAGCACTCCCCGTAGTAGATCATGTAGATAATGAAAAGAGATGCAACATCTCTTCGCAAAGCCGGGGGATCTTGCCGATCGAAAAGAGTATGGTCGTCGACATATCGAGCCGCTCTTCTTTGGATACGGTCAAATGGAAGGAGCTGACACTGGGGTGCCCCCGCCCAGAGATGAGAACAGCACTCCATGTGCGACCGAACCTGCGCCTTATAAAGTTGCAAGCGGTGGGCCGGCATGAAGTACTGTCGTGCTCTAAATAATAAATAAATATAAATATCTTCACGCAATTCCCAATACAGGGGTAGACAGAGGTCTAGTCAACAATTAACAATTAAGTCCCTTCGACCCACCTCCCACCGAAGATATTTTCGGGACAACGTGACAGGTGGTGAGCCCGTCGCCGCCTTTATGTCCAAGCCAACGATGTAATTCGTACATAAGTTTTTGAAAAACCCATTGGTACGAGCCTGCCACCTGGGGATCGAACTCGGCTCTCTCGACTCGAAATTCCGACCACCCAACCACTCGGCTATCGTGGCTCTACTGATATCTATATATAATATAAGATATCTACACGTGTGCAAGGCGGGCCGGCGTGCCCTGACCCCTGCGCGGTCGTGGCGCGCCGCGGCCGGCTCGCCACGTCGCGCTGCACCCCTACGTGCCGTGGATCACCACCGCCATCTCCGGGAAACCCGTGGGGGCCATGGCCAAGGACGATCCTTTCGGTCTGTGTCGCTTCTGTCGGTTACGTACATAAATATTTTCACGCCGTTCCCAATAGTCACGATAACTGGTGGCAGGCTAGTATGGGTTTTTTCAAAAACCTATGTACGATTCAAGATGCCACCTATCCCAAAAATATCTTCGATGGAAGGTGGCTGGGTCGAAGGAACTGAATTAAAGTTATTAAGAAAGATAAGAAATGCCACCGGCTATCGTGACTTCTGTGGGTAAGCTCGTAATTAATAAATACATACATAGGTAGGGACAACATCACATAAATTGCTCTCATACCAAGGTAAGCAGCTTAAGAATTATAAAAACAGAAACAATGATGGTATTACAATTATCCAGACTCGAGAAAATTTAGGAAAAGTGGTTTTCTATATTGACCCGACCGGGAATCGAAACCGGGACCTCGTAGCAGGCAACCCCATGAAAACCGGTGTGCACACCTCGTCCATGAGGTCTTAGTAGTGTTCCTGTTAGTCGGAATGGAACTAACCTACAATGCTGACAATAGTCGTATGGTGGGCCCGAACCTGTGACCTCACGTTTCATAGTCGCCATCCTAAGCCATTCGGCTATTGACACTTAATTATCTTATTACGACAATACCAGAAATGTTAAAATTAATACTTACAATTGGTAATATTATATAAAATATCGGATCGCAATTTGGGTTAAGAAGCCCGGGTTCGATCCCTGATGGACTCGTACCAATGAGTTTTTCAAAACTTATGTACGATATATAAATTATGACAACGACATTCACACCACCTGTCGTCCCAAAAAATGACTTCGGTGAAAGGTTGGTCGAATGGACTTAATTGTGTAGTCCTGTATACCCCAGTATTGGGAATGGAGTGAAGATATGTTTATACATATACTTAAACATAGCACATACATATTTCACACACTCACACGCACTAAGAAAAAAAATTAAGACGGTCTTTAAAAGTGTAATTTAAATACAGTAGAACAATATTTTTGATTCATTAATTTGAAGGAGAAGATACTACTTAATTGGTTCTTAAGGCTTCCCCTTTAAGAGATTATTACTTAATTATTTTTAAGCCGATTTGCTTCGCAGAAAAGAGACAATATACAAAAAGAACTGATGTTAAAGGAAAATCATAATTAATTTTACAATTTTAATTATTTTGTTTGTATTAAGAAATGTCAGATTTTGTATTATATTTATGTTTCTGGGAACATCATCTACGACCATTCAGCCAGAAAATATTCTTTCATCACTTTATAATATTACTGTTGCCTAATAGTCATTGGCATTTTTAAGTTTTCCCTTTGGCCCTACGATGCTCACGCCACGGTCTTATTAAGGTATACATTTGCTAAGAGGAGACCGGTATATAGATAGAGATAGAGAGAGAGAGGAATGAACGTATTGCACTCACGTTAAGGAACCACAGGCAACGAGCGTGAAAGTATGTGCGATAGCGTTTGAGGCTTCAATATTTTTACAATGGTAGAGCCACGCATCAGCTTTTGTTGTTGCATGAATGGGCCGGCTCGACCGGGGAAGTATCACGATCTCACAGAATACCGGCGTGTAGCAAAAGTCTAACAAACTTCTGCGTTTCGTCTGGTGAGTGCAGGTAACCGGAGGCCCACACACACACCCCTACCCCAATTGGGGGGAGCACTCTAAGGCCGGCAACGCATCTGCTATGCCTCTGGTATTGCGGGTGTGTTCATGGGCGGCGGTGATCATTGACCATCACGTGAGCCGCCTGCTCGTTTGCCGGCCTTTTCCATAAAAAAAAACTTCGGGACACTATATACCTTAAAGGTCTAGTCTCAAATTTTTGATGAGGCCTCAATCGTATACATTACTTAGCCTTGAAAACATACACTACTAGCTAGTGTATATATTCGAGGTGTCGGTTACGGTGCGGTGATATATATGTGATGGCGCTGGAAGCCGTAGGCCTCTACATTCCTTGGTATGTCTTCAGGAATAAAGACAATGAGCACTAGCTAGTACGTATATAATGGCACGGAGTACGTTAGCGATCGAAGCTCAAAGTGTAAAAATACATTCCGTGGTATGTTCAAGTGTATAGACCACGAGGAGCATCTAGTAGGTTACGGAACAGTGATATCAATGTTCGAAGTACGATGGTGTTTGAAGTAC
This sequence comes from Sericinus montela, assembly GCA_029286605.1. Lineage (NCBI taxonomy): Eukaryota > Metazoa > Arthropoda > Insecta > Lepidoptera > Papilionidae > Sericinus > Sericinus montela. Next base: position 6,860,728 of record JAGSMR010000014.1, read on the forward strand.
CATGACGTTCGAGGGCTTAACCGTATACACTTCTTGGTACCATGGTACGGTACGGCTCAGTGTACAGAGTGTACAGAGTGTACAGAGTGTACAGAGTGTACAGAGTGTATAGAATGTACAGAGTGTACAGAGTGTATAGAATGTACAGAGTGTACAGAGTGTACAGAGTGTACAGAGTGTATAGAATGTACAGAGTGTATAGAATGTACAGAGTGTATAGAATGTACAGAGTGTACAGAGTGTACAGAGTGTATAGAATGTACAGAGTGTACAGAGTGTACAGAGTGTACAGAGTGTACAGAGTGTACAGAGTGTACAGAGTGTACAGAGTGTATAGAATGTACAGAGTGTACAGAGTGTATAGAATGTACAGAGTGTACAGAGTGTACAGAGTGTACAGAGTGTACAGAGTGTACAGAGTGTACAGAGTGTACAGAGTGTACAGAGTGTACAGAGTGTACAGAGTGTATAGAATGTACAGAGTGTACAGAGTGTACAGAGTGTACAGAGTGTACAGAGTGTACAGAGTGTATAGAATGTACAGAGTGTACAGAGTGTACAGAGTGTATAGAATGTACAGAGTGTATAGAATGTACAGAGTGTACAGAGTGTACAGAGTGTACAGAGTGTACAGAGTGTACAGAGTGTATAGAATGTACAGAGTGTACAGAGTGTACAGAGTGTACAGAGTGTACAGAGTGTATAGAATGTACAGAGTGTACAGAGTGTACAGAGTGTACAGAGTGTACAGAGTGTACAGAGTGTACAGAGTGTATAGAATGTACAGAGTGTACAGAGTGTACAGAGTGTACAGAGTGTACAGAGTGTACAGAGTGTACAGAGTGTACAGAGTGTACAGAGTGTACAGAGTGTACAGAGTGTACAGAGTGTACAGAGTGTACAGAGTGTACAGAGTGTACAGAGTGTACAGAGTGTACAGAGTGTACAGAGTGTACAGAGTGGGAGCAGTAGGCGGTGTGCAGGCGCGCGCGTGGCTCGGCCGCTGGTGGCTGGCCGTGGTACGGTACGGCTCAGTGTACAGAGTGGGAGCAGTAGGCAGTGTGCAGGCGCGCGCGTGGCTCGGCCGCTGGTGGCTGGCCGTGGTACGGTACGGCTCAGTGTACAGAGTGTATAGAATGTACAGAGTGTACAGAGTGTATAGAATGTACAGAGTGTACAGAGTGTACAGAGTGTACAGAGTGTACAGAGTGTACAGAGTGTATAGAATGTACAGAGTGTATAGAATGTACAGAGTGTACAGAGTGTACAGAGTGTACAGAGTGTATAGAATGTACAGAGTGTACAGAGTGTACAGAGTGTACAGAGTGTATAGAATGTACAGAGTGTACAGAGTGTACAGAGTGTACAGAGTGTACAGAGTGTATAGAGTGGGAGCAGTAGAACAATATTTTTGATTCATTAATTTGAAGGAGAAGATACTACTTAATTGGTTCTTAAGGCTTCCCCTTTAAGAGATTATTACTTAATTATTTTTAAGCCGATTTGCTTCGCAGAAGAGACAATATACAAAAAGAACTGATGTTAAAGGAAAATCATAATTAATTTTACAATTTTAATTATTTTGTTTGTATTAAGAAATGTCAGATTTTGTATTATATTTATGTTTCTGGGAACATCATCTACGACCATTCAGCCAGAAAATATTCTTTCATCACTTTATAATATTACTGTTGCCTAATAGTCATTGGCATTTTTAAGTTTTTCCCTTTGGCCCCTACGATGCTCACGCCACGGTCTTATTAAGGTATACATTTGCTAAGAGGGAGACCGGTATATAGATAGAGATAGAGAGAGAGAGGGAATGAACGTATTGCACTCACGTTAAGGAACCACAGGCAACGAGCGTGAAAGTATGTGCGATAGCGTTTGAGGCTTCAATATTTTTACAATGGTAGAGCCACGCATCAGCTTTTGTTGTTGCATGAATGGGCCGGCTCGACCGGGGAAGTATCACGATCTCACAGAATACCGGCGTGTAGCAAAAGTCTAACAAACTTCTGCGTTTCGTCTGGTGAGTGCAGGTAACCGGAGGCCCACACACACACCCCTACCCCAATTGGGGGGGGGGGGGGGAGCACTCTAAGGCCGGCAACGCATCTGCTATGCCTCTGGTATTGCGGGTGTGTTCATGGGCGGCGGTGATCATTGACCATCACGTGAGCCGCCTGCTCGTTTGCCGGCCTTTTCCATAAAAAAAAACTTCGGGACACTATATACCTTAAAGGTCTAGTCTCAAATTTTTGATGAGGCCTCAATCGTATACATTACATCATACATTACCTCGAATACATACACTACTAGCTAGTGTATATATTCGAGGTGTCGGTTACGGTGCGGTGATATATATGTGATGGCGTTGGAAGCCGTAGAGAGTGTATAGAGTGGGAGCAGCAGGCAGTGAGCAGGCGCGCGCGTGGCTCGGCCGCTGGTGGCTGGCCGTGGTACGGTACGGCTCGAGTGTCCAGAGTGTACAGAGTGGGAGCAGTAGGCAGTGTGCTGGCGCGCGCGAAGCTCGACCGCTGGTGGCTGGCCGTGGTACGGTACGGCTCGAGTGTACAGAGTGTACAGAGTGTATAGAATGTACAGAGTGTACAGAGTGTATAGAGTGGGAGCAGTAGGCAGTGTGCAGGCGCGCGCCTGGCTCGGCCGCTCGAGCCGTACCGTGGTACGGTACGGCTCGAGTGTACAGAGTGTATGGAGTGTACAGAGTGGGAGCAGTAGGCAGTGTGTGGGCGGTGACAGCGAGTGCCCCGCAGGCTACATCATGCCGCGCACGATGGCGTTCGAGCGGCAGGCGCGCGCGTGGCTCGGGCGCTGGTGGCTGGCCGGGATCCGATGCTACGACCGCGGCGAGGCAGCCAACGACATGTACCGCTTCTACCACGAGATGTTTCAGATCTACCCCAACCCGAAGAAGTTGGTGTACATCACTTACTATTTAGAGGTATATTTTTTTGTCATCTCTTATCATCTTATCTTCACGCATATTCCGAATACTCGAGGAGGCAGATGTTATTTTTTATAGAAAAGGGAGGCAAACCAGTGGCTAACGGGATGGTAAGTGATTACCGCCGCCCAGGAACACCCGCAATACCAGAATTGTGGGAGGGGGTGTGCGGGCCTCCGGTTACCTGCACTCACCAGACGAAACGCAGAAGTTTGTTAGATTTCTATTTCACGCCGGTATTCTGTGAGGTCGTGGTACTTCCCCGGTCGAGCCGGCCCATTCATGCAACAACAAAAGCTGATGCGTGGCTCTACCACTGTTAAAATATTGTTTGGATAACATAGACTTTTCGAGCCTCTTTTCACTAAAACTTTTTTGAGAAAACGAGAAAGGCAGTGAGCCGAGAAAGTTTACGACCGTAAAAAGTTCAATGAAGGACATTGATCCCTCCTGTAAGAGTTTGCCACAATCGCTACACTTCGCGCTTCAAGTCGCGATCGTAGTACCTGAAACTGTCACCGATTTGCTGAATGTTGGTCCTGTATTTTACAATATGGTTCTCCAGGTATCTGTTAGTAGCCTCCTATGTTTTCAAGGCGACATAGGATCCTTTGTTGCACCGTACGACAAACACGGAAACGATACGAGGCAGGGCTGGTACATTCTTAACCTCTGGTGACTTATTGCGATTTCTATTCCTACTATTTCTAATTGTTTGTACTCTAATCATTTTTATCATCAGAACGACTAGTTAAAGCCAGCCAGGATAGGGCCTCTCCCGTAAACGATGGTTTGTCATAATCGCCACGCTTGATAGGGGATTGGCGATCACCGTGCCACACATTGCACCTTAGATGCTGGTACCCCTCACCGGTCTACTGAATTTTGGTCTGGTGGCATTTGTGATGGTTATCTTTCATTCTGTTGGTAGCCAATTGTATTGTAATGCTTTCCTTTATTCCCCTCTTACGACACCCGGGTGCCGAAACGGCCACCTCCTATATTCTTACGCCGTAAATACACGGCGGATGTATATATGTATAAATACCTAGCATATCACCACTGAAGTTACGATAGCCGAGAGGTTAGGTGATAGGAATTCATGTCAAGAGATCCGAGTTCGATCCCCAGGTGGTAGACTCGTACCAATGGGTGTTTTCAAAAACTTATGTACGATTTATATTTGACCCAAATATAAATCGTACATAAGTTTTTGAAAAAACTTATTGGTTTTTTCAAAAACTCGTTGGCTTTTACCCAAACATGGCGAAATGCTCACCACGTTGTCCCAAAAATATCTCCGGTGGAAGACGAGTCGAAAGGACTTAATTGTCTAGACCTCTGTCTAACCATGTATTGGGAATGGCGTGAACATGTTAATATCACCGCTCCATTTTCACAAAACATTTTCTATTTTCAATAAATTTCAAGTTCAATAAATTTTATTCTTTTTTATTGCATTATTCCGACAAGTTCTCACATAGGATGGTTTTCCGCTCTATTTATAGATACATGCTGCTTACGCCTTCAAAGTAGCCTGCGTGAAGGTGGGTATGCCTTATCAATTGGACAATCCGATGGTATGGGGCTTACATTCAGATTCTGTTAAGGTGATCTTTTTTAATACTATAAAATAATAATGTACATAATATATGTATGTATACATTTAATTACATATAACATAACTAACATTTACAAATAGTCAGGATTGCCGAGTTGGGTGGTCGGAATTTCTAGTCGAGAGACCCGAGTTCGATTCCCAAGGTGGCAGGCTCGTTTTTCAAAAACTTATTAACGAATTATATATTTGGCTTGGATATTAAGACGGCGACGGGCTCACCACCTGTCGCGTTGTTCCGAAAATATCTTCGGTGGAAGGTGGGTCGAAGGGACTTAATTGTCTAGACTAGACCTCTGTCTACCCTTGTATTGGGTATTGCGTGAAAATGTTTATTAACAAATATTGTATTGTATTGGGAATTGTATTGGGAATTGCGTGAAGATATTTATTAAAAAGTCACGATAGCCGAGTGGTTTGGTGGTCGGAATTTCGAGTCGAGAGACCCGAGTTCGATCCCCAAGTGGCAGGCTCGTACCAATGAGTTTTTCCAAAAACTTATGTACGAATTACATCGTTGGCTTGGACATAAAGGCGGCGACAGGCTCACCACCTGTCACGTTGTCCCGAAAATATCTTCGGTGGAAGGTGGGTCAAAGGGACTTAATTGTCTAGACTAGACCTCTGTCTACCCCTGTATTGGGAATCGCGTGAAGATATTTATATTTTATTTTATATTTATTAACATATACAAAATTTTCATCTATTTTCGAAAAAATTGCTGTATGCAGATAATTTACCTTAAAACTACTTTTTCAGTTGCGTATTCCCGTACTAACGTTGGCAAAGTTTTACGAAATTGTTGTTGAAGCTTGGTACTCCACCAACGAAGAGATTTCGGAGGACGATGAAGAATCCGATGGAGAAGAAACAGAAGACGAATCCTCGTCATCATCGTCGTCTTCTTCAGAAGATGAAGATGACTATGAGGACACGACAGAATACGAAGAGGGTCCACCGAGGAAGAAGAAAAAGCAGAAGGGTAAAGACAAGGGCAAAGATACAGGAAAAGATACGGATAAGGATAAGGATAAGGGTAAAGACAAGGGAAAGAAGAAAGGTAAAGGAAAGAAGAAAAATAAGAGCGATGAAACAGATGAAGAATCACTGAAGCCACCAGATGCGGGTGTAGAGCCTGAAGATTAATGTTTTGTAATGATGGACGTTTTCTAACCACCAAATTACTGAGGAGCACCTTATATAGGAGGATGAAACTAAGTGAGGCTATGAACTATAGACCATATGAACTATGGGCCATAGAAAGACAACAAAATATCTGGTAGATATGGAATATCTGGTAGATAACGCCTATAGGCATTTAGTCCGACAATTGTACATTTTATTGTGAGTGCAATAAAGTATTAAATATATAAAATAAATGTCTTTTACTTGAAGCTATCCATTATTACAGACGAATAAGTGTTTTTAATACAAGTGTTCAAATACCAAATATTTCTCGAAATGTTTTCTGGCGATTTAAAAAATTTTGAATCGTCTGGAACTTTAAATAAACTTGTAGTTTAATATTGCAAAATAGTAAATAATCTTTTCAAGTTTAATGTTCTGACAAAATTGACTTCTTTTATCTTCATGCATTTCTCAATATTGGTGTGATCCTAGATCTAAACTGTAGTTCTCTAAGCCCACATTAACCAGGAGCTTATTTAGAACAAGGTGACAGGTGGTGAGCCTGTCGCCGTCTTAGTTTCCAAGCCAACGATCCAATCGCTAATATCATGAAAACCAGAGCTAACAGTCCACATAATGTTAAGTGCCGCAGTCAATAGATGCATTTAAAACTTCGTACGAAAAAAGATTTCAGATGTCTTATCTTACTCGAAGACTTAGATGGAATGGAAAAAAATATATCTTCACGCCATTCCAGTACAGGGGACAATTAAGTCCCTGACAATTAAATCCCTGTTCGTATTTTAAAACGTATAATAAAGACATTTATTACAAACGTGAGGTCTTCGATTAAAACGATTGGGCGTGGTTCATAAATCGATCCGCTAACGAGCTTTAAGTATTTCAAAGAATACATCAATTTATACCTTGATACATTTAGAATAGTGTTAATAAATGATTGTCTTGATATAAAATCAAGATGTATAGCTATTTTGATAGGTGGAGCATTAAGATATTCCTAATCGTGATGAATGTATGAGCATCGTTGTACAGTCATGTAATAAAGTGTTGTAGAATTTCGGAACGAGAATTTATACTCTCAATACTGGGATAGACAGAGATCTAGTCAATTAATCCCATTTCCTGAGGCATATTTTGGGCAACATAAGCTTACCGCCATCTCAGCATCCAAACCAAAGGTACAATGTACTTATGGAAAACATACATACATATATACTTACATATATTAATAAGCCTACATATATTTTCCTAGCTACATATTCATATGTTAAAACGAACATAGTTTGTTACATAACATACATACATAACGGCCTGTTAAAGTCCACTGCAGGACAGAGGCCTCTCCCATAGGGAGGGTTTACAATAATCGCCACGCGCGGCAAGCGGATTGGCGATCGCAGTACCAGACCACTCGCACCTCAGACGCTGCTGCCCCTCTTTGGTCTAATTGTTTTGGTCTGATATTTTTAGAGATGGTTATTCCGCCATCTATCGGTTGCCATAACGATATTCAATGCTGTGACCCTTAAGCGCCTCTTACGACACCCACGCGAAGAATGGGAGTGGCAATATTCTTACGCTGTTACCACACGGCACATAGTTTGTTACAAAATCCATTTCGTTGTTCATTTAAAATATCGTATAATTTCATCAATATCTTACATTACAATAAATAATCAACCTAAAAAAAATATCTTCACGCCTTTCCCGATATTAGATTAGATAGAGGTCTGGACAATTAAGTCTTGTCGACCTACCTTTCACTTAAGACATTTTAGGAACAACTCGACAGGTGGTGAGCCAGTCGCCGTCTTCATGTCCAAGCCAACTATATAAATCGTACATACGTTCTGAAAAAAAAAACCCATTTGTACGAACTTACCTCCTGGGGATCGAACTCGGATCTCATGACCCAAATACTCGACTATCTTGATATAATATCACGATAGCCGCGAGCTAAACGTGAATATTCAATTGTCGAGAATTCGACTCTGACGTCATCTATTACACAAGATGGGATTTCCCGCATGCGTGTTACTTGTTATTGCTCTCGCTTATTAAGGAGTTCTAAAAAATACTTTAAACATATCACTCTACAGTGGGAAATACGTTTATCTGCTGAGATACAAACTTAGGAACAAATTGAGATTGTTAAAAGATTTTTCTATAATAATTTATAGTAAATCTTTCTTAAAGTAAATTTCTTGCACTAAACTTGTATTGTAGTGAAAATAGAATTTGGTAGATAAATAAAATAAATAAATATCTTCACGCAATTCCCAATACAGAGGTAGTCAGAGGTCTAGTCTAGACAATTAAGTCCCTTTGACCCACATTCCACCGAAGATATTTTCGGGACAAAGTGACAGGTGGTGAGTGAGAGATGGTTAGATAGTTTAGGAAAGCAGAGGTGTATGTCTGGTGTCTAAAGGTGGTGTAGGTGTAGGGGGAAGGCAAAATAAAAAGTTTAATGCCATTAAAGAAAAAAAAAAAACAAAATGAATCCTAAATTTTTTTTAATAATTTGGTAATGGGCTCTGACTCAGCTTTTGCTGACGCAAGATGGTAAACATATGGCATACAATAAGAGTTTTATGTATTAATGTATAAACACAAAATAGAAGAATAATTGTAGAATAGAAGTAGTCTTTGGACGAAAAATCGATTAAAATTAGTGAATTAAGTTTTTTAAAAGTCACGTGCCAATGGTTTGAAACTAAAAACATCTTTTTCTTATCGCCCTGTCATTTTAGTGTTCATTTCAGTGCCGTGTATTTGATGACGTCATAATATATCACCCAATTTTTTTAACTGAAACTCTAGCTGTGGAAAATGCGACAAAACCTTATAAATGGCAAATGCTGATGTTGAAAAAAATGAAATAAAGAACAAAGATGCGTAGTAAGTAGCTAAAAGCGTATTTTTAAGTTTTTTGTTGTAAATATTTCATGTTAAAACTTGCTGACCCCTGCGGCTTAGCACGCGGTTTAACACTTAAAGCGGAACATACATACATACATACAATCACGCATCTTTCCAGTACAGGTAGGCAGAGACCACTAGCTAAGATCATTACATACTTGTTTCGCTTCGTCCACTTTCATTTTTCCCTTCATACATTCACTTCGATTTACCAACGCTAATTTTTTTCTGAAATAATAGACAGATAGAAATATAGACAGAATAAATTATAAAAATTACTATTTTCATATAAATACCGTACATACATACTTTCATATGCATTTAGTGAAAAGCTGTCAATATGGAATTATACACAGACACTGCAATTTGTATGTATAAATATTGAAAAATAATGATTGGTAAAAGTAGAAGTTTACGCGAATGCTACACATCTTAAATAAAACGATTTTGGTCCCCCGTGACCACGGATGCTGTAAAGTAAAGTGTAAATTAGCTGAAACGTCGGGAAATAAAATAGTTTGTTAAAACTAATTAAAAACGCCATAAAATCCGAAAATCGTTTTATTAAGGAAAAGTAGAGTTTTTAAAAAAAAAATATCGTAAGGAACACTATACAATCTTTTACGAAATAATTTTTTCCGTAATCACTTTTTTTTCTGAAGTTGTAGAAAATATTGTTTTCCTTTTTGTTTGGATAGTTACAAAATTGTGTTATTTTAGGTTTTTAAAACTACTTTTTTATTTTAAATTTAGTTTAAATATGCGATAATGTACACGATTATACTTAATCGTGTAAGGAAATGCAGAAGAGATGGTGCAGAAGATTGCATGAACATGAATTGCCACGTACGCTGAAGCATACAGTGCGTCTTGTGTTTACTGCAGTCGCTTAATGTAATTTCGACTAAAATATATAGCTTTAAGATCTACATTCACTTAAAGATCAAGTTTCATAAATATTCCGACCTATTAGTCATTAAGTAAAAGACTTAAAAAAGAAGATACATGTATGATAGAGATGAATAATTATTGCAATCAATATATTCGCTTCTACATTCGAAAACAGGATTTTTTTGTAATTACCGCATAGGACATTTCAGTAATTCTCCATATTTAAAACTGTATTTATATTATAGTCATATATATCTTCAATATTCCATATTGGGGTACGCAGAGGTCTAGACAATTAAGCCCTTTCGACCCACTTCAAAAGCTCACCCACTTCTCTAAACCCACTTTCTGCAAGGCAATCACTGGAATCCTATTTTCTTTATCACCCCATTCCATATTTTTATTTGATAATTAACACGAAAAAATATGTGAAATGGCACAAAATCGAAAGAAGATGTTAAAATACAGGGGTAGACAGAGTTCTAGTCTAGTCAATTAAGTCCCTTTGACCCACCTTCCACCGAAGATATTTTCGGGACAACGTGATAGGTGGTGAGCCCGTCGCCGTCTTTATGTCCAAGCCAACGATGTAATTCGTACATAAGTTTTTGAAAAACTCATTGGTACTGCCACCTGGGGATCGAACTCTGGTCTCTTGAATCGAAATTCCGACCACCCAACCACACGGCTATCGTGACTTATAACTAGTTATATTCATTTGCACACACAATCCATGACTCGAGTATAAATATTCGCCCTTAGTAGTTGTTTGCCCCTAGCAGAATACGAACCCACAAACCTTTGCTTTGAAGACGGGGTCTCTATCGACGCGGCTGTTGAGTCGTGATGGGTATAATAATAAATTTATTATCCGAAATTGGAATTGCAAAACGTGAATGCAGATTTATTAATGTACACTGTACAGCGTGGCGAAATCTTTGAAAGCATTTCCAAAAAGAGATCTCTGATTAAGGTTAGTCAGCCACAAAACACGTTGAAATAACATTTTCAGAAAGATTATTTCACTCCACTGACATCTATCACGCTTCTTCATTTCTCATTTTATTCTTGGCTCTAACAAAGTTGTTCTTTTCGTTTTCAAATAAAAAAAAAAACAACTTTGACAGCTCTGTTATTTTTTTAAACAAAGGGACTTTTATAATCAGGCCACTCTCGCTAACAAAAACAGGATCGGGTTGCGTTTGACATTCGAGATTGAAATTAACGTCTTCGAGTTTGGGTGTGTTTAAAATAATATTTGTTTAATTCGATTCCTTTTAAATGTTTCTAATGGACTAAATTATATTTCTCACGGTCTTAGAATGGCTTAGACTTTAACATTTTTATGTTGACAACATGCCCTCATTACAACTTTCATGTCTAACGCACATATCATGTCTAATTCACATAATGTATGAATAGATAGATTTATGGATAGATAGGGACATACTTACATTACAACTTTCATGTCTAACGCACATATCATGTCTAATTCACATAATGTATGAATAGATAGATTTATGGATAGATAGGGACATACTTACATTACAACTTTCATGTCTAACGCACATATCATGTCTAATTCACATAATGTATGAATAGATAGATTTATGGATAGATAGGGACATACTTACATTACAACTTTCATGTCTAACGCACATATCATGTCTAATTCACATAATGTATGAATAGATAGATTTATGGATAGATAGGGACATACTTACATTACAACTTTCATGTCTAACGCACATATCATGTCTAATTCACATAATGTATGAATAGATAGATTTATGGATAGATAGGGACATACTTACATTACAACTTTCATGTCTAACGCACATATCATGTCTAATTCACATAATGTATGAATAGATAGATTTAAGATCTACATTCACTTAAAGATCAAGTTTCATAAATATTCCGACCTATTAGTCATTAAGTAAAAGACTTAAAAAAGAAGATACATGTATGATAGAGATGAATAATTATTGCAATCAATATATTCGCTTCTACATTCGAAAACAGGATTTTTTTGTAATTACCGCATAGGACATTTCAGTAATTCTCCATATTTAAAACTGTATTTATATTATAGTCATATATATCTTCAATATTCCATATTGGGGTACGCAGAGGTCTAGACAATTAAGCCCTTTCGACCCACTTCAAAAGCTCACCCAATTCTCTAAACCCACTTTCTGCAAGGCAATCACTGGAATCCTATTTTCTTTATCACCCCATTCCATATTTTTATTTGATAATTAACACGAAAAAATATGTGAAATGGCACAAAATCGAAAGAAGATGTTAAAATACAGGGGTAGACAGAGTTCTAGTCTAGTCAATTAAGTCCCTTTGACCCACCTTCCACCGAAGATATTTTCGGGACAACGTGATAGGTGGTGAGCCCGTCGCCGTCTTTATGTCCAAGCCAACGATGTAATTCGTACATAAGTTTTTGAAAAACTCATTGGTACTGCCACCTGGGGATCGAACTCTGGTCTCTTGAATCGAAATTCCGACCACCCAACCACACGGCTATCGTGACTTATAACTAGTTATATTCATTTGCACACACAATCCATGACTCGAGTATAAATATTCGCCCTTAGTAGTTGTTTGCCCCTAGCAGAATACGAACCCACAAACCTTTGCTTTGAAGACGGGGTCTCTATCGACGCGGCTGTTGAGTCGTGATGGGTATAATAATAAATTTATTATCCGAAATTGGAATTGCAAAACGTGAATGCAGATTTATTAATGTACACTGTACAGCGTGGCGAAATCTTTGAAAGCATTTCCAAAAAGAGATCTCTGATTAAGGTTAGTCAGCCACAAAACACGTTGAAATAACATTTTCAGAAAGATTATTTCACTCCACTGACATCTATCACGCTTCTTCATTTCTCATTTTATTCTTGGCTCTAACAAAGTTGTTCTTTTCGTTTTCAAATAAAAAAAAACAACTTTGACAGCTCTGTTATTTTTTTAAACAAAGGGACTTTTATAATCAGGCCACTCTCGCTAACAAAAACAGGATCGGGTTGCGTTTGACATTCGAGATTGAAATTAACGTCTTCGAGTTTGGGTGTGTTTAAAATAATATTTGTTTAATTCGATTCCTTTTAAATGTTTCTAATGGACTAAATTATATTTCTCACGGTCTTAGAATGGCTTAGACTTTAACATTTTTTATGTTGACAACATGCCCTCATTACAACTTTCATGTCTAACGCACATATCATGTCTAATTCACATAATGTATGAATAGATAGATTTATGGATAGATAGGGGACATACTTACATTGCTCTGATCCCAAAGTAAGTAGCTCAGGCACTTATGTTATGAAATTAGAAACATCGAAGGTACCACAAACTCCAAGACCCGAGTTTGATCGTCGGGTTGTAGGCTCGTACCAATGGGTTTTTCCAATACTCATGTACGATTTATGTCGTTTGCTTGGCCACTGTCACGATGATACACTGACCACCTGTCACGTTGTCTCAAATAGGATTCGGAGAAAGGTGTATGACAGACTTAATTGGCTAGACTTCTTATACAGTATAGGGAAAATGCGTGAAGAAAGTATCCATAATAATAATAAATAGTTATATATCTTCATGCCATTCCCAATACATGGGTAGACAGGTTTAGATAATTAAGTTGCTTCGTCCCACCTACCACCGAAGATATTTTTGGGACAACGTGACATGTAGTGAGTCCGTCATCGTCTCAAGCCCAAGCCAACGATATAATTCGTACATAGGTTTTTTAAAAACCCATTGATACGAGCCTGCCACATCCCATGTGGACGAAATCGGTTCTCTTAACTCGAAATTCCGACCACCCTACCACTTGGCTATCATGACTTCCACTGTTATTTTTGAAGACGTTTCAATTATTATTATTTTTATACTTTTTAACAATATAGAAACAATGGATGAAGGTGGCTTAAGCTGCTTACTTTGGGATCAGACCAATGTATGTGATGTTGTCCCTATCTAAGTATGTACTTTAAAAATTTTATTTCACAACAATCCAGTTTTGTTTTAACAACATTCAACCAGTAACTCAAAGTCAACATAAATGTTTACTTTGTTTAACAAGACATGAGCACGAGAAGGGCTGTCTCCGAATGTTTTGAATAAATGTATACATGTTAAAAATAATAACGAGACAGCGTTAGTGCTGATAAACAAACAGACGGATGACCTGATTTTATAGAAGGCGATTTATTTTGACGCTTACAGCGATGTTGGTACTTTGTGTCCGGTGCATTATTTAATAACAAACAAATCAAATCATTTATTTATCGATATAATTGACATATTGTCAGAAATATAAAAAGAATGTTATTATATTAATATATTTAGTAATACTTCATGTTTGAACAGAGTAGCGACGTCTACAAAAATAATCTCCAAATGACGTTTCTTTAGCATTTTATACAAAGGCCATTTTGTCACTTAAACCGAATAGTCATAACAACAACTATACTATTCGATTGTTGATTATTATAATCTATCTATGTACAATACCTTCATTTGTTTATAACTCTTATTATATCTATTTAAATTAAGTTACATTTTCCTTTTATATAAACTATTTAGTATTAACAAATATACCCGAAATTAATTAATGCGCGTAATATATTACAGAAGAAACAGGCAAAAGAAACTTTCTTGTAATTTTTTGTAACAATAAAATTACTTCACGCCGTTCCCAATACGGGAATAGGCAGAGGCTCGAGACAAATAAGTTTGACCCACTTTTCATAGAAGATCTTTTTTGGAGACAACCTGATAGATGGGGAGCCTGTCGCAGTCTTGGTGTCCAATCGAACGATGTAAATCGTACATAATTTTATTGAAGGGTCTCTCGACTCCAATTTTGATAACCCAACCACTCACCTATAGTGACTTTTATTCTATAAATATAAATAAATAAAAATATAAATATCTTCACGCAATTCCCAATACAGGGGTAACCGAGGTCAAGTCTAGACAATTAAGTCCCTTTGACCCACATTCCACCGATGATATTTTCGGGAAAACGTGACAGGTGGTGAGCCCGTCGCCGCCTTTATGTCCAAGCCAACGATGAAATTCGTACATAAGTTTTGAAAAACTCGTTGGTACTGCCACCTGGGGATCGAACTCGGGTCTCTCGACTCGACATTCCGACCACCCAACAACTCGGCTATCGTGACTTTTTGACTTTTATTCTAATTTTAGTTTAAAAAAGGAATGCAGAATTGAACATAATAACTCAGTCTCAAGGAGTTCTGTCATTAATGTATTTATATATCATAAAAAAACTTTTTTTTATAAAGTTTTTATTAAGTTCTTTGCAGATTTACTGGGATTTCGTTTTAGAAGCGTAACGTCCCATGAACTAGTTACTTACTCTATGGGGTCTAGTAACTGCCGTTACAAGCTTGTGACTGTTCCTCATAACATTATTTAAAACAGTATTATTATTAAAATTATAGATATTTTTATGTGTATTAATTCTAAATCGCTAAAATAAATATTATAAGCAAATAAATGTGTTCAATTTGTAACAGTTTGGATATTCAATTGCTCTATTTTTATATCA
The DNA here is from genome assembly GCA_029286605.1 of Sericinus montela. Classification (NCBI taxonomy): domain Eukaryota; kingdom Metazoa; phylum Arthropoda; class Insecta; order Lepidoptera; family Papilionidae; genus Sericinus; species Sericinus montela. The sequence continues at coordinate 6,875,875 of JAGSMR010000014.1, forward strand.
CGACCCTCTTTATAAATAGCTTCTCAATAGAGAATATAAAAAGGGCACAATTAAGGGCACACGACTGACAGATCGCTAGCGCCAGGTGTATAGTCCGCCCGTGTTGAATGTTGAAGGGACAGATGGGGTGACCATGCGATGAATATCTAAAACAAGGGGATACCTACGGAGTTTATTTATGTTAATAAATAAAAAAATAGATGTATAGAGAATTCACGATAGCCGAGTGGTTGAGTGGTTGGAATTTGAGTTTAAAGACCCGAGTTCGATGCCCAGGTAATAATAGGCTCGTTCCAATGGGTTTTTTTCAAAAACTTGTGTACGATTTATATCGTTGGCTTGGACAAAAAGACGGCGACGGGCTCACCATCTGTCACTTTGTCCCGAAAATATCTTCGGTGGAATGTGATTCAAAGGGACTTAATTGTCCAGACTAGACCTCTCTCTACCCCTGTATTGGGAATTGCGCGAAGATATTTATTTATTTATTATATATAGATGTATAGATGGAGACAAAATTACATATATTGCTCCGATCCGAATGTAAGAAACAACTAAGAACGAAATCTCAAATACGACGAAGGCACCACAATTCTTTTTATTTATTTCACCTGTTTCGTCACCGTTAGAGGAACCTCATTACGAAACGGCGGTAGATTAAAGCAATGACTATCGATAAACTAATGTATGTTCTTATTATTATAAAATATATGATTTGATTTAAATGTACATACATTGATAGGGTCAACATCACATACAATGCTCCGATCTCAAAGTAAGTAATGCACATGTGTTATGGGAATCGGAAATAACGAACGTACCATAAATACCCAGACACGAAACAATATAAAAAATTGGTTTTCCATCGATCCGTATGGGAATCATACCAGGAAACACAGAGCTGGCGACCCCATGGAATGTGTACGCAATTCAGGCACAGAGACTTATAAAAGTCTACTGCAGAATCTAGACAACAACCGTGGGTTATGACCCATTGTCACGACGCTTGACAAGCGGCTTGACGAGCGCATTACCAGGCACTTAGCAGGTTTAACGCTGCTGCTCGTCGGCAGCCTGTTATTTGCTATTTTTCGGGACCAATTTCGTTTACAAAACTTGTCCCTTAGTCGCCTCTTACGACACCCAAGGGAAGAAATGTGGTGGGATACACCACTTCATTTCTTACGCTATAATAATGGTATACTTGGCTCTATGATTTAGTATCTGTTTTATTTATATCGGTTTAATGTAAAAAATGTTCTTCGGTATTACAGTATATTTTTATGAAAATAACTATATTTTCATTTTTAAATTTATTATTTTTGTATTTAAGATTTGTCTGTAAACGCAGTAATCATTGTAAAATTTTTATATTTTTAGCAATTGATAAAAAAGTGACTTTTTTACAATTTGACAAATTCATCCATCCTCACGATTACAGCTTTTTGTTTAATTTCTGATGTCATTAATCCCTGAATATCTCATACTCACATCAAAGTCACGATAACCGAGTGGATTGGTGATCGAAATTCGAGTTTAAAGCCCCGAGTTCGATCCCAAGGTGGTAGGCTCAAAACCAATGGTATATTTTTCAAAACTTTTAAACGAATTATATGTTGGGTTGATCATTAAGATGGCGACATGTTCACCACTTATCACTTGCCAAAAGAGCCAGAGTTTATTAACTGTTTTAACAAATATATTAAGAATAACTTTATAGGAAGGATTATAATAAATGTGAAGGCATTAATGACAGTAATCCCCAGAAATGAGGGACCGCGCCCAAGGTATTACTAAAAATCATACTAAATACTGTATGTTCTTATCAAAAAATAGGATACCTCTGGAGTTTCTTTCATCGGTTTTTTCTCCGAATCTACTTTACATCACGAAACGGTGATAGATTAAAAAATACTACCGATAAACGTTTGTACGTTTTTATTTCGATAAATAAATTATTTAATTAGATTTGAGTCTCTGAACTTGAAGCCAAAAGTTTCCTTTAAAAAAAAACTTATCAATGGTCACCACAAACAAATTAGGGTAGGTCATAATAGCCCGTTTTTGCTACTTCTGTGCGTGTATTGTGGTCGATCCCTTGAAGAGCACTGCAATTATTGTTACATTGTTGTCTGTCAGTCGCGCGAACGTAGCATGCGTTAGCCTTTTTGTTTAAAAATTAAATTTTTTCTTGTTTAATTTATCGATCAATACTTGCAATCGGTATTGAATAATCATTCTGTAGTTGCCAGTAATAACGTAAAAGAATAAAAGAATTTAGAAAAAAGTATCACACAATGTTTCATAATAATAAAGAAAAAAGATTCTCTATGAATCGTATTTTTAAAAAACACTGTCAACTCAGACATTAAAACTAAACATTAATCTATGAAAAAAAAAAGAAATAACAAAGTCAAACGTCAGTCAGGCAAATATAAATATTAATTTGTTTTGGCGCGAAGCATCGCGTCACTAACAATTTGGCACATTCGATACGTCGCACTCCCTTCCGACTTGACCCACATTTCACGGCCTCCGGCATTGCTGCATAGTCGTGGCTGCACAACGGAAGAAAAGTCACGAGATTTATTTTTAGTAATTTTATATCGTCAATTGCTAACTATACAAAAACTATGCAAGAAGAGACACCAAACCTTAAATCTTAATATCTTAATATCTAAACGGAGCATATCAATTGCTGTCCGGAAAAAATGGCAGAAGCAAACCATATTAGAACAATCGAACAATCCGTGTCAATGGCTCTGAGATCCGATTCGATTGGGGTTCGATTCACGGTCGGGTCAATGTTGAAAACACTTATATGTTCTCGGGTTCGAGGGAGGGGGGGGGGGGTTGAAACCTTGTGGTGCATTCGTTGTGTATTCTATAATAGAAAGGAAGAAAGGTCTATTCGCCATCATAACCCTATGACAATAACTTCAAATTCAAATTATAACCAAAAGAAACATTAAAAAAATCAAGAGCTTAAGCTGCGTACTTTGGAATCAGAGCAATGTAGGTAATGTTGTTCCTGTCCATGTATTTATTTATTTATTCATTTATTTATATTATTTATTGTCGTATTCACGAATTTTATTGGTTTTTACCTTAGTCGTGTGTTGTGATACCTATCGTATGAAATGGGGTCGCAAATTCTCACGCCAGTACCAAAGTATTAACACAAACAAACCATAGTTGATTCAGTTAGATGGGTTTCGCAAATAGCATTCACCATCTGAGAATAAATTGACTCTAAACTTAATTCGTACATTAAATAATTATGCAGTACATACAATTTTAAAGAATAAAGTAAATAACCCTTAATAACCTTGATATCTTATATTTCTATCTTTTAGCAGGTTCAGCTTTGAAGCTTGGTTGAGCTTTGTTCAGCTTTTGTATATATATATGCACGAGCGATGATAAAACATAAAAGAGAGGGAAGCTGTATTTTCAAGCATAAATATCATAAGATTTTCATTGTATTTCAGTATCCTTTAACGTAATGAGGCCACTAAGGCGGACTGAAAACCAGCGCTACAGTTTTGAGTGAACTGCGGCATTAAGCTGAGTCGGTGTTTTTGCCCATTGCACCACGACTGGTACGACAATGATAAAGAACTGTTATTGTTTTCGTGTCATTTTTATGTTTTATTTATAGCTATTGTCATTACTTTAGTTTCGTCTCTAAGTTTGTTAATTTTTTTTTCATTGTTAATTTTCTCTTCAATTTACCATGTTCGTGGTGTATTATGTGCAATAAATGTTTCTTTCTTTCTTTGTTTCTAATATCACCTCATGGAAGGAGTTACATCTCACGTCGCTGCATCTGTCTTCCGATATATATTCGAATAAATCGTGTCATGTGTATGGTAGTGTAGCCGAAAATCGCATTAGGCGAATATTAACGAGCGATCGCTCCCATTTCGAGCGGATGCTCGGCGAAAGTGGGCCGCGGGTTCTATCCCGGACATTGTCACGGACCCCTCACGACCATCGCCCCAATCCAAATTCGACTTTAACACGTCCGCATATGGTACGTTATTTGACGTATATGAGTTGGACATTATTTCCGTGGCACGAGGTAACCCGAAATGCTTTGATTGCAACGGATTTCGTTGCGATTGTGACGGATTGATGTGTCAGTGTTACGTGAGATTTGTTGTTTGTTTACTAAATGTGTTTAAAAGTGAAAGAATGTTCTGGAAAAAAATATATTTATTTATGGAAAAACAACAGTTTTTCTTGCAAAATTAAGAAATAAAACTTAAAACAGCAAAGTAAAAGCCAATAATTGGTTTTCAGAAATAGTAATTAAGAATAAAATAACCAATACAGTACCTCGTCATTAAAACTTACGTAACTTACTACAGCAAACAGGTATTTCCCGAAAATAGATATCCATCATTCATAATAGTTACGCGCACTTTACACGCCTACCCCTAAAAAAATCTTCCAGCCAATACAGGGGTAGACAGAGGCCTAGACAACTTAGTCCCTTCGACGCACCTTCCACCGAAGACATTTTTCGGGACAACGTGACAGGCGGTGAACCCGTTCTTTATGTACAATCCGACGATATAATCGAACATCTAATAAACCTATAAAGAAACAATAGACAAAAAGTAAATGTTTTTGTAACGATTTTACTTCCCGACGTTTCGGATGCTTTACATCATCACACACAAGTTACAAATAATTAAATAAAAACGCGATAAAATCCGTAAAAAAATATGTTTTTTTTAAATTTTTACAAGTTCGCCATATAAATATGTTAATTCAGTCTATCCACATTTGAAAGGACTTTGGGTCCTGATTCCGCAGGGTTTTGGAAAGCCAGTGTAATTACGAGCTATGAAGTATTCCATCTTACTACTCAGGGTTGAGAAAAATACCAGAAACCAGCTTTTTCTTGAATAGGTTATTAGGTGCAGTACCACTTTAGCATGTGGATTGTTAGATCATTTCAACTAAACTTCCATAAAAAGATTCTGTAGCATTTTAAGAGCTTCTCCCTTAGTGACCTTTTAAGATCTCCGAAATTATCGTGAATTATTAAATATGTTACAAGTACGCCATCACTTTTCTGTTAAAGAATGGATATAGTGGTAGATGCTGATGCAGCAAGGAAAAAAGTTGTTGGATTCAGCTGACAATAACTACTCCCGTCCACTCGATAAGCTGGACTTTCTTCTTCATTACAGGCCACATAGGCCTCCCCTGGAATTCGCCACAAAGAACAGTCCTCAGCCACCAGAATCTATCGTCTTTCCGCAACATTTTGCAGGTCTTCACTCCATCTCGTGCCCCAGCCCAGCGTAGGAAGCCCCCTTTCTACGTTGCGCTTGCCTAAACGAAGTTGCCACTTTAGAAAATTTTTCCAAATTGTTATCAGTTCGTCGAGCAATGTGGCCGGCCCATTGCCACTTCAGCGCGCTGATCCTTACGGGCTATTTATTTACTTATTTTATTAATTTATTTTATTTGTTTATTTGTTAAAGTTACAAAAATTACAAAGTAAAGAGAGTTGAGATACATTATGTACATCAATACATAACGGCCTGTTAAAGTCCACTGCAGGACATATGCCTCTCAAAGATTTGCAATAATCCACGCTTGGATTCCGCCTGGGATTGGCGATTGCAGTAGTACCTCAGACGCTGCTGCCCATCTTCGTTCTGATTATTTTGGACAGACATTTTTAGAGATGGTTATCCCGCATCTATCGGTTACCATTAGGATATTCTAGGCTCTTTTCCTTAGTCACCTCTTACGACAACCACAGGAAGAAAGGGAGTGGCAACATTCTTACATCGTTACCACACGGCTTAAGAGATACATTGTGACAATTGTGACAATGAAAATTACGTAACCTGTAATTTTATTCATAGACGAACAGAGCACATGTTGCATAGATTTTTTTTATAGAAAAAGGGAGGCAAACGAGCAGGTGGCTCACGTGATGGTAAGTGATTACCGCCGCCCATGAACACCCACAATACCAGAGGCTTCGCAGATGCGTTGCCTCCCTTAGAATGCCCCCCTCCCCTATAATTGGGGGCGGAGGGTGTGTGGGCCACCAGACGAAACACAGAAGTTTGTTAGACTTCTACTTTACGCCGGTATTCTGTGAGGTCGTGGTACTTCCTCGGTCGAGCCGGCTCATTCATGCAACAACAAAAGTTGATGCGTGGCTCTACCACTGTAAATGCATAAACATTAAGTAAAATATCATTAGAAAGAGTCTCGATAGCTGAGTAGTTGGGTGGTCGAAACTTCGAGTCAAGAGACCTAAGTTCGATCCCCAGATGGCAGGCTCGTACCAATGGGTTTTTAAAAAAAAATTATGTACGAATTTATTGTTGGCTATTTGTGAATATATAAAAACAAATCGAAATAAAAATAAATAAATATCTTCACGCCATTCCCCATACAGGGGTAGACAGAGGTCTAGACAATTAAGTCGATTAGCCCGTCGCCGTCTTAATATCCAAGCCAACGATATAATCCGTATGAGCCTGCCACTTGGCGATCGAACTCGGGTCTCTTGTCTCGAATTCCGGCCACGCAACCATTCAGCTAACGTGACAGAAAAGAAAAATCTATCTTAATTAATTAAATATAAATAGTCATTGAGTTAGAGGTTTCAAGTAGAAGTTGGGTTCAAGATTCCGAATACAGTAAGCAAGTCGTGGAAAAATCTATAGAAGCATCTTTCAACAACAATGTTACCACTGCAACAATGCTATGCCAGTTCTACTGCGGATGTTTTCGTTGCGGATTCTATCACGCAGAGAAATATATATCTTCACGCCATTCCCCATACCGGGATAGACAGAGGTCTAGACAATTAAGTCCCTTCGACCCACATTCCACCGAAGATATTTTGCGACGACGTGACAGGTGGTGAGCCCGTCGCCGTCTTTTATGTGCAAGCCAACGATATGAATCTTATTTAGATTTTAAGAAAAAGCATTGGTACGAGGCTCGACTCGAATTCCGATCAACCATCCACTATTCTCACTTCTTATAGATGCAAAGTAACACTGAGCATAGCCCTTACCATGACTGTATATTGTTTTAAATTCATACGGCTCACAGATACGTACAACTCGTCTGGTGTCATCTTTTTACTCAGCAGGAGGGATCATCCTTACCTAATAAAGACCTACATTTTGAAAGCTGAAAATGAATTGAGTTAAAAAAAAATGGGCCGACATAAACAATAAATATGGGGGAGCAATTTGTCATGTTTGAATGCGGCCTATACAAACACGTCGTGGTGGGGCAAAAATAGGCGGGAAACGGTGACGGTTTGCAGTTTTTTTTTTTTTGAAAACCTACTTTAATAAATGAAGTTATAAACTCTCTGAATTTTCATGGAAATACATACACAAACGCTGATATAGGTCGCTATCTCAATCGTACAATTACTATTCGTCTCATGAAAATAAAATGAGTAGAATGGTGGGGTGTAGAAGACAGTTCCGATTACCTCGTTAGTGAACACACAGACGCACAAGATGACTCTACGACACGCGGATAGTGGCCTTGGTCGTGCCCAGGTGGAAGCATCTTGAGATACAGGTTATGTAATAACCTATATCTCAAGTGGTGTCAACAAATTTGAAGAAAGCCCATTCTTAACAGTAAAATGTCGGAATGAATAATAATAATAAATATCTTCACGCCATTCCCCATACCGGGGTAGACAGAGTTCTAGATATTTAAGTCCTTTATGTCCTTACCTTGCTTTTTTTTTAAAGAACATAATCAATGCCAAATAATATTGCCTTTCAACCAACCACTTTTTAGTGGTAGAGCCACGCATCAGCTTTTGTTGTTGCATGAATGGGCTAGCTCGACCGGGAAGTACCACGACTTCACAGAATACCGGCGTGAAGTAGAAGTCTTACAAACTTCTGCGTTTCGTCTGGTGAGTGCAGGTAACCGGAGGCCCACACACCCTCCTCCCGTAATTTGAGGGGGACTCTAAGGTCGGCAACGCATCTGCTATATTGCTATATCTGCTGGTATTGCGGGTGTTCGCGGCGGCGCTACCATCACGTGAGCCGCCTGCTCGTTTGCCGGCCTTTTCTATAAAAAATATCTTCACGCCATTCCCCATACCGGGGTAGACAGAGTTCTAGATATTTAAGTCCTTTATGTCCTTACCTTGCTTTTTTTTAAAGAACATAATCAATGCCAAATAATATTGCCTTTCAACCAACCACTTTTTAGTGGTAGAGCCACGCATCAGCTTTTGTTGTTGCATGAATGGGCTAGCTCGACCGGGAAGTACCACGACTTCACAGAATACCGGCGTGAAGTAGAAGTCTTACAAACTTCTGCGTTTCGTCTGGTGAGTGCAGGTAACCGGAGGCCCACACCCTCCTCCCGTAATTTGAGGGGACTCCTAAAGGCCAGCAACGCATCTGCTATATTGCTATATCTGCTGGTATTGCGGGTGTTCGCGGCGGCGGTAATCACTTACCATCACGTGAGCCGCCTGCTCGTTTGCCGGCCTTTTCTATAAAAAATATCTTCACGCCATTCCCCATACCGGGGTAGACAGAGTTCTTAAAATTAAATCCTTTCGAGCCAACTTCCACCGGACACATTTTTCGTGACATTTACTAACTTTGTACTTTTCTGAATCAGATGTTTAGGAACATTACATAGCGAAATAGTAAGCGTTAAGTGGTAAGTGACTGAGTTCAAGAGCAGCGCCAAACTCCTGCAAACTGAGATGTTACTATTGTTTTTTTAGAAGTTGAACATGTCACGCTATCATTTTGTAAATTAAGACTGACAATTCCAGTTAATTATGTTTGCGTGTCTCTGAATACAAATTTACTTTCTAACAGAAGCGTAAAAGCATCTAAATATTAGTTATTTCAATGTTTTGTTGAACTTAATTCATTGGACACGTTTGTCTCTTTTTGGGAGCCAGATTTCAAATTACTAGGTATTAACATTCTTTTGTTTTCTCTGTTATTATACCATGTCCCATTTTAAATGTTAGCAAATTGCGCGAATAGGGGAGGGTTAAGGGTAGTCGGATATCTAGACATGCATGTGTGAAGAAAATGATGAATCTGAAAGAAGTAAAAATTGTATGTAAGTTCGTGGCACAAGGCGACCTATTCTCTCTGGTTACCCCGTCAGAGACTATACACGAAGATAAGTAAGTAAGAATACTGTAGTGGCAAATGACAGACGGTGGGATAGCCATTTTGAAAAAGGAAAAATAACATTTAGCTGACCGATGACAGGTCTACTGATTTCTGTCTTCAGGTTTCTGGTACTACTGATCTTCTTTATGAGACAGGCATAGGTCTGAGTCCTTATGAGTACTGAATCCTTATGAGTGGTGCAGATCCCGTTATAGATGGTGTAGATTTATATCTTCACGTATTTTGTAGTACCGGGGTAGACAGAGGTCTAGACAATTAAGTCGATTAGCCCGTCGCCGTCTTAATATCCAAGCCAACGATATAATCCGTATGAGCCTGCCACTTGGCGATCGAACTCGGGTCTATTGACTCAAAATTCCGACCGACTCGGCTATCGTGGCTAAAAAGTCGGAAAAATATATAATTAGGAGGAGGTTTTATCAAAAATTTTGTTATAAAATCCATTTGAACTGTAAAATATTTATTAACCTTAATAAATAAATATCTTCACGCCATTCCCCATACCGGGGTAGACAGAGTTCTAGATATTTAAGTCCTTTATGTCCTTACCTTGCTTTTTAAAGAACATAATCAATGCCAAATAATATTGCCTTTCAACCAACCACTTTTTAGTGGTAGAGCCACGCATCAGCTTTTGTTGTTGCATGAATGGGCTAGCTCGACCGGGAAGTACCACGACTTCACAGAATACCGGCGTGAAGTAGAAGTCTTACAAACTTCTGCGTTTCGTCTGGTGAGTGCAGGTAACCAGGCCCACCTCCTCCCGTAATTTGAGGGGGACTCTAAGGCCGGCAACGCATCTGCTATATTGCTATATCTGCTGGTATTGCGGGTGTTCATGGGCGGCGGTAATCACTTACCATCACGTGAGCCGCCTGCTCGTTTGCCGGCCTTTTCTATAAAAAATATCTTCACGCCATTCCCCATACCGGGGTAGACAGAGTTCTAGATATTTAAGTCCTTTATGTCCTTACCTTGCTTTTTTTTAAAGAACATAATCAATGCCAAATAATATTGCCTTTCAACCAACCACTTTTTAGTGGTAGAGCCACGCATCAGCTTTTGTTGTTGCATGAATGGGCTAGCTCGACCGGGAAGTACCACGACTTCACAGAATACCGGCGTGAAGTAGAAGTCTTACAAACTTCTGCGTTTCGTCTGGTGAGTGCAGGTAACCAGGCCCACCTCCTCCCGTAATTTGAGGGGGACTCTAAGGCCGGCAACGCATCTGCTATATTGCTATATCTGCTGGTATTGCGGGTGTTCATGGGCGGCGGTAATCACTTACCATCACGTGAGCCGCCTGCTCGTTTGCCGGCCTTTTCTATAAAAAAAAAACTTATGTACGAATTTATTGTTGGCTATTTGTGAATATATAAAACAAATCGAAATAAACATAAATATATATCTTCACGCCATTCCCCATACCGGGGTAGACAGAGTTCTAGATATTTAAGTCCTTTATGTCCTTACCTTGCTTTTTAAAGAACATAATCAATGCCAAATAATATTGCCTTTCAACCATCCACTATTCTCACTTCTTATAGATGCAAAGTAACACTGAGCATAGCCCTTACCATGACTGTATATTGTTTTAAATTCATACGGCTCACAGATACGTACAACTCGTCTGGTGTCATCTTTTTACTCAGCAGGAGGGATCATCCTTACCTAATAAAGACCTACATTTTGAAAGCGGAAAATGAATTGAGTTAAAAAAAATGGGCCGACATAAACAATAAATATGGGGGAGCAATTTGTCATGTTTGAATGCGGCCTATACAAACACGTCGTGGTGGGGCAAAAATAGGCGGGAAACGGTGACGGTTTGCAGTTTTTTTTTTTTTGAAAACCTACTTTAATAAATGAAGTTATAAACTCTCTGAATTTTTCATGGAAATACATACACAAACGCTGATATAGGTCGCTATCTCAATCGTACAATTACTATTCGTCTCATGAAAATAAAATGAGTAGAATGGTGGGGTGTAGAAGACAGTTCCGATTACCTCGTTAGTGAACACACAGACGCACAAGATGACTCTACGACACGCGGATAGTGGCCTTGGTCGTGCCCAGGTGGAAGCATCTTGAGATACAGGTTATGTAATAACCTATATCTCAAATTGGTGTCAACAAATTTGAAGAGAAAGCCCATTCTTAACAGTAAAATGTCGGAATGAATAATAATAAATAAATATCTTCACGCAATTCCCAATACAGGGGTAGACAGAGGCCTAGTCCAGACAATTAACTCCCTTCTACCCACCTACCACTGAAGATATTTTCGGGACAACGTGACAGGTGGTGAGCCTGTCGCCGTCTTTATGTCCAAACCAACGATATTCATACATAAGTTTTTGAAAAACCCATTGATACGAGCCTGCCAACTGGGGATCGAACTCGGGTCTATTGACTCAAAATTCCGACCGACTCGGCTATCGTGGCTAAAAAGTCGGAAAAATATATAATTAGGAGGAGGTTTTATCAAAAATTTTGTTATAAAATCCATTTGAACTGTAAAATATTTATTAACCTTAATAAATAAATATCTTCACGCCATCCCTAATACTGGGTTTGACGGAGGTCTTAAAATTAAATCCTTTCGAGCCAACTTCCACCGGACACATTTTTCGGGACATTTACTAACTTTGTACTTTTCTGAATCAGATGTTTAGGAACATTACATAGCGAAATAGTAAGCGTTAAGTGGTAAGTGACTGAGTTCAAGAGCAGCGCCAAACTCCTGCAAACTGAGATGTTACTATTGTTTTTTTAGAAGTTGAACATGTCACGCTATCATTTTGTAAATTAAGACTGACAATTCCAGTTAATTATGTTTGCGTGTCTCTGAATACAAATTTACTTTCTAACAGAAGCGTAAAAGCATCTAAATATTAGTTATTTCAATGTTTTGTTGAACTTAATTCATTGGACACGTTTGTCTCTTTTTGGAGCCAGATTTCAAATTACTAGGTATTAACATTCTTCTGTTTTCTCTGTTATTATACCATGTCCCATTTTAAATGTTAGCAAATTGCGCGAATAGGGGAGGGTTAAGGGTAGTCGGATATCTAGACATGCATGTGTGAAGAAAATGATGAATCTGAAAGAAGTAAAAATTGTATGTAAGTTCGTGGCACAAGGCGACCTATTCTCTCTGGTTACCCCGTCAGAGACTATACACGAAGATAAGTAAGTAAGAATACTGTAGTGGCAAATGACAGACGGTGGGATAGCCATTTTGAAAAAGGAAAAATAACATTTAGCTGACCGATGACAGGTCTACTGATTTCTGTCTTCAGGTTTCTGGTACTACTGATCTTCTTTATGAGACAGGCATAGGTCTGAGTCCTTATGAGTACTGAATCCTTATGAGTGGTGCAGATCCCGTTATAGATGGTGTAGATTTATATCTTCACGTATTTTGTAGTACCGGGGTAGACAGAGTTCTAGATATTTAAGTCCTTTATGTCCTTACCTTGCTTTTTTTTAAAGAACATAATCAATGCCAAATAATATTGCCTTTCAACCAACCACTTTTTTAGTGGTAGAGCCACGCATCAGCTTTTGTTGTTGCATGAATGGGCTGGCTCGACCGGGGAAGTACCACGACTTCACAGAATACCGGCGTGAAGTAGAAGTCTTACAAACTTCTGCGTTTCGTCTGGTGAGTGCAGGTAACCGGAGGCCCACACACCCTCCTCCCGTAATTTGAGGGGGGGGGGGGACTCTAAGGCCGGCAACGCATCTGCTATATTGCTATATCTGCTGGTATTGCGGGTGTTCATGGGCGGCGGTAATCACTTACCATCACGTGAGCCGCCTGCTCGTTTGCCGGCCTTTTCTATAAAAAAAAAAACCACATCAACCATACTGAATGTGCCTGGAGTTGGTTTACGACAATAGTCAATAAGCGGGTCCGAAACTTTGACATTATGTTTAGCAGTCAACACTTGAATCCATAAGTCTATTGCCGCTTTCACCCAAGCCTATATGGGGTGACGTGACAGATGGTGAGCTTATCGCCGTCTGAGTGTCGAAGCTAACAGCGCAGCACATTCGAATTACATACATACATATTTAGATATAAATAAATATTTATCTACCTATAAAGCTCCATGACTCCAGTACAAACATTCATATTCATCACACAAATGTTTGCCTCAAACTGGACTCGTACCCCCAACCCATAGCTTCGAAGGAACGGGCACTACCACTAGACTATGGAGTCGTGAAATCGTATAAAAGCTTAAGTAAATAACTTCAGTAACGTTAATGTATTTATAGCTTAACTAAACACTGTAGACAAACAGTTACTAATTAAATTAGCACCTAAATCACCATTTAGGCGTATCGGCGTAGGTGGGTTAAAAGAAATTTAAATTTAACCATCAACACGATATAAGACTATATAACATAACATGATGTTATACAAATCTATATACACTTTATACGTTTGATTGAATAAAAGTCAATACATTCGTTTGTTACAGCAAATTAAAATAATTCTACACACAAAATTGCTTATAATTATACAATAAATGGGTTTTCCCGCTTTGAGCGGGTTAATAAAAAACAACATTGACCCAATGGCATATACATTGTATTAAATATCCTTTATGTTTGGATGTTCGTTTATCCTGCCAAAACGACTAACGACTAAACCTATGATAAAGGGTTTTATAAAGATGATGCAGACATATTTCAACATTTCGCATGCAAATAATAAATTGGAAGTGGTGGTGGTGCATCCAGTAGAATTTGTGCATGCATTTGTGGGGGGGAGGGTGGTGCACTTCTTCTCTTCGGACCAGGTAACATATACCTTACATATCTTGAATGCGGGATAGTGAGATGTAAATATTTAATTACATCGCACTATTCCGAAGGAGTCACGATAGCCGAGTGGCTGGGCGGTCGGAATTTCGAGTCAAAAGATCCAAGTTCGATCCCCAGGTGGCAGGCTAGTACCAATGGGTTTTTTAAAAAACTTATTTATTTATTTATTGCCACTGTACACTATCTTTACAGGAAAACCCCAATGCGATAGCTTAATCCCCATATTATTAAAGTATTAAAAATATTATGTAATTATATACGAATTATATCGTTGGCTTGTAAAGACGGCGACGGGCTCACCATCTGTGACGTTGTCCCGAAAATATCTTCGGTGGAAGGCGGGTCGAAGGGACTTAATTGTCTAGACTAGACCTCTGTCTACCCCTGCATTGGGAATTGCATGAAGATATTTATTTATTTTATTTTATTAAATTATTTAATAACAAATTTATAATAATTCTACTGTTTAAAATAAAACTATTTTCGGATTTTACCGCGTTTTCAGTTAGTTTTCACAAACTATTTTTATTTCCCAACGTTTCGGATGCTGTATTTTATTTTACATGTCTACACATGCATGCATACATATTCGCGTAAATACAAGAAATCATTGTAATTGTACTGGATTCGCGACCACCACAACACTCGGAACGAGGTACCACCCCCACCGGCAGCTACGAGTCACGTGGTGGACACTCTAAATACCAACATAAATAGATAGGCACAGCATCACATACATATAGAGATATACAATAGAGCAATGGATCTGATCTCAAAGGAAGCGGCTTAAGCACTTGTGTTATGGAATCAGAAACACCTAAGGTGTGTTTTACATTGTACCGACCGGGAATCGAACCCGGGAGTTGGCGAGACCATAAAAAAAAGGTGTACGCCACTCGTCCACGGAGTCAAATAATTGTATAATATCACCTTTACAATAATGAAGTTTCGCAAAGTAACGCCTGCGTCAATTAACTATGATTAAATGGATTTGTGTACACTGACAATTGACATAAAACTCACGATAAAGTCACGATAGCCGAGTGGTTGGGTGATCGGAATTCGAGTCTAGAGATCCGAGTTCGATCACCAAGGCTTGTACCAATGGTTTTTTTTTGTTACGTAAGTTTGTTATAATTACGTACGATTTTGACGACCTCCGTGGACGAGTGGCGTAAACACAGGTTTTCGAGGTGTCGCCGTCTCGAGGTCCCGGGTTCGATTCCCGGTCGGGTCAATGTAGAAAAACCACTTTTTCTACATTTTCTTGGGTCTGGGTGTTTGTGGTGCCTTAGTTGTTTCCGATTCCCATACCTCAAGTGCTTTAGCATCTTACTTTGGGGTCTGAGCAATGTATGTGATGCTGTCCTTATCTATAGATGTATGTGTATTTATTTATTATTTATTTATTTATTATTATATAAATCGTTTAAATGGCGGTTATGGCAAATACTCCCCATTGGAAAGGCTTATATCCTGCAGTGGACTTCAACCGGTCGGTATGTATGTGTATATGTTTGTATGCATGTAATATAGTATTAACTGTATTCCGAACTAGCCACGTCTCATAGATATCCCGATACGTACAGCAATTTTTTTTGATTCATTTTTTTTAGTTTCTTATTTTTAGTTATTACTAGATTCTGGCCGAGACTTCGCTAGCGAATTACATCTGAATTTTCGTCAAATCTTTAAATTTCCGGACGGATAATCAACCAATATCCCTCTCCAGACGCCCAATATCACTAAATATATCGTAATTGAAATCAATAATTCACAGAACCATCCATTTTCTATAAAAAAATATCTTCACACCATTCCCAATACAGGGGTTGACAGAGGTCTAAACAATGAAGTCCTCCCGACCCACCTTCCACGGGTCTCTCGACTCGAATTCCTTTCACCCAACCACTGGGATATCGTGACGATTGAAAAGTGAACTCATTTCGTTATTTGCTTCTATTTGAGAAAACTTTCGCTTAATAAATAGATTGGGCTGCACGAAAGAGTAAGTGCGAGAAATTAATGTTTGCAAATGAAACTTTCTACACGTGTGCCAAAAACTGTCGATAAATAAAAGTGTTTGAATAAAATTCGCGAATGTTCTGTCAAGTAGGTTATTGACTCTTTTGTAAATAAGACCGTAAAAGGTGACAAATGAGATAAAGACCTTATGAGAAAGAAAGAAAGAAATAAACTTTATTTGTTGCTTATTTTACCGGAACAAAATTGAAATCAAAATATAATAAAAACGAACATAATAAAAATAACTTACATATTAATAATAAAAAAAGAAAGAAAGAAAAAAAAATACATTAGCGACATTAAAGTAAAGCAACAAAAGGGTCTACGCTCAATAAAGATAAGTGGTACTTCAATAAAAAAAATATCTTCACGCCATTCCCCATACAGGGGTAGACAGAGATCTAGTCTAGACAATTAAGTCCCTTCGACCCACCTTCCACCGAAGATATTTTCGGGACAACGTGACAGGTGTTGAGCCCATCGCCGTCTTTGTGCCCAAGCCTACGATATAATTCGTACAAAAGCTTTGAAAAACCCATTGGTACGCGACCGCCAGCCGAGTGGTTGGGTGATCGGAATTCAGAATCAATAGCCCCGAATTAGATCCCCAGGAGTCAGGCAATAGGTTTTTACAAAACTTGTGTACGAATTATGTCTTTGGCTCGGAATTAAAGATGGTGACAGGCTCGCCATCTGTCCTGTAGTCCCAAAAAATGTCTTCGATGGGAAGTGGATTGAAAGGACTTAATTGTCTATATTTCTGCCTACCCTTAGATATGGCTGGAAGATGTGTTTTTAGGTGTAGGCGTGCAAACTGCGGGTGACTAAACAAATAAAAATCTATTTCGGGGAAATACCAGTGTGTGCTGTTGGATTTTTATAAAAAAGATTGGTTTTTTAATAAAATTAAAAATTAAATATCTTCACGTCATTCCTAATACTAGGGTAGGCTTAGTTCCAGACAATAAAGTACTCTCGACCTACCTTTTACATTTTTTTGGGACAGTGTGACATGTTTTTAGACTCTATGACCGTATTTATGTCCTAGCCGACGACATAAAACCTGCCACCTGGGGATCGAACTACTGGGCTATCGTGACTTATTTTATTGGTTTTTGGCAAGTGCTATTTATGTTACGTTACGAAAAATAAAGAATTTCAATTTGGTTCTATTTCATTTTAGTACCGTTAAGTGAATACGACTCGACAGATCAAGTAACGTGGTTACTTCCAGAATATTTCTCAAACGGTTACCTTTGTTTACTTCCCTTTCTCTGAGTTCTGCACATTCTTTTGATTCTGATTCTATTCTTTTTGACGTGGATGATTGGCGTTCACACAGGTTTTCATAGTGTCGCTAGCTGAGGTCCCAGGTTCAATTGCCAGTCGAGTCAATGTAGACAACACTTTTCTATATTTTCTGGAGTGTTATTGCTTTAGGTATATAGTGGTTTCTGATTCCATAACTGCGTACTTTGCTTAAGCTGCGTACTTTGGGATCAGAGCAATGTATGTGATGTTGTCGCTATCTATGTATGTTTTTATTTATTCTTAAAGCGGCAGCAATTTCTCTGTAAGTAAGTAATAATGAACCAGGCCAGTAACTTGTATAAGAAGTAATGAAACGGACCCTTCTTGGTTTACTGTTCTACAGGTAGGATTGCTCCTTTGGCAGTACGTCAATGAAACTTAGGACTGCAGGTTTCAATCCCATTGTAGCAAATAGCTATTTTTTGGATGGTTTTTCCACTCAGCACGCTGGGTAAATATGTTTGTGACAGAAATTACAATGCTTACATGGTATAAATTTATAGGTCACGAGTGTAATAAGTGCGAATGTGTTTGTAGCGTAGCGGAAAACCCAAAGTATAGCTTGACGTTGGGAGAAACTAATTATAACGGCGTAAGAATATTACCACTCCTTTTCTTCCCGTGGATGTCGTGTGAGGCGACTAAGGGAAACGGCGATGAATATCGTTTTGGTAACCGAAAGATAGCAGGATAACCGTCTCTAAAACTATCTGATCATAGTAATCAGACCGAAGATGGGCAGCAGCATTTGAGGTGCGAGTGGTCTGGTACTGCGATCGCCAATCCGCTTGCCAAGCGTGACGATTATGGAAAATCCTCCCTATGGGAGAGGCATATGTCCTGCAGTGGACTTTAACAGGTCGTTATGTATGTATGTATGTCTTACACACTTGGATTGTTAATAATGACATTTGAGGATTCGAAGTCGTGATTCGATGATTCAGGAAAGTTAAACGAATACTAGTGCACAATAAAATCGTTGAAAAGAGAAGAGTAAGAGAAGAAAGAGAAAGTACAGAGCGCACGGAAACGTTTTCGTATGTTGAAATTTGTGAATGATGATTTAATTGAAAGGGGTTCAGTGCTGGGGTACACTTGGCGATATTTTCTTTCTTGCTAACCCATCATGAATGATGCGTGAAGATATTCACGTACGTATTATCTCTTTAAATCGGAAGCTAACTACATACAGGCACAACTTGTCAATGTTTTTGTTTTTGCGTAACGCTATATTTTGTTTAAAAAACTTAAGTTTGATGCTAAATTAATGTACTAAAGTAAGTGTAAAAAACATTTAAAATTTCTATTGATGTGGGTGAGACATGGTGGCTCAGAAGTACGACACTGGAAATCGGAAGTTCGAATCGAAACCCATTGGTACGAGCCTGCCACCTGGGAATCGAACTCGGGTCTCTTGACTCGAAATTCCGACCTAGGGTGGTCACTCCCTATCGTGACTTGAAAGCCACTCGGCTATCGTGACTTTGAAATTATTATTGTTTATTATTTCTCCAACTTGCTGGTGTCCCCTCTGCGTTCCTCTTCACTTTGTACTCGTGGTAAATTCAGCTATCAAATTTTCAAAATAAAAGCATTACAATGTTGGTGGTTCCCTAGGAATCCGGGTCAACCGAAATAAGTCAAGCGTAATGACATAAATTAATTAGATGACATAAAATAGTTAGAACAAAATCGTTTACTAAATTGTAACTATCTTACTTTTTTTTATAGAAAAGGGATGCAAAGTTCGAGCAGGTTGCTCACGTGACGGTAAGTGATTACCGCCGCCCATGAACACCCGCAATACCAGAGGCATAGCAGATGCGTTGCCTCCCTAAGATTGCCCCCCCCCCTCTCAGAATTGAGGTAGAGGGGTGTGTAGGCCACCGGTTACCTGCACTCACCAGACGAAACGCAGAAGTTTGGTAGACTTCTACTTCGCGCCGGTATTCTGTGAGGTCGTGGTACTTCCCCGTTCGAGCCGGCCCATGCATGCAACAACAAAAGCTGATGCGTGGCTCTACCACTGTTAGACTTTACCAGATGTTACTTTGTTATATGACACAATAATTGATTATTATTATTACAAAACGAAACTCTAATAATTTAATTGCATAGACCGTAAAAAAATCCAATTTTTCAGATCGAATCTCTAATAATTACGTATTTTCCTTGTAACGATTCTTGATGACACGGATTAAACATATATGAGACAATATGTCTACTGTTTTTCCGCTAATTTCATTGAGAAAATGGCGGATGTTGACGCAAGTTTTATCACTCTGTACACAAAACATGATATCATGATTCTCGTTAGCTATGTATTTAAGAAAAAATAAAAATTTTACAGTTCTTATTACGAAGGCCTCTTTATAGTTGAATAGACATTTAATTTTAATTTAATTGTAAGAGGAAAACTGTTGGTCAAATTTTTAAACCTTACGTGACTAAGAACTATGTATGTGTACTATATTGTATGACTATTTTTGAAAATTACTATATCACAAGAAAGTGTGTATATGTAAAATAAATACACATAAAGAATAATGTGCAAACGGTCAAGTGATAAAATGTATGTGTATTTGCCTTCGGCGGCCTTTTGCCGCCAATGTAAATATTGTCTATGGAATGTAGACATTGAGACGTGCCTGAGAGCATGTGATACGCACGTTCGGCATTTCTAGGGTTGTAGCTTGCAACATATCGATTTCATTGTGCGGTTTGGTTCATCGAAAGGGTTAACCCTTGCAGCGATTCTTGCAACGATACTTCAGGATATAAATCAGCATGAACTCACCGGTTTCGTCATCATCAAGCTTTTACGTACTCATTTTGTTTGTCTGTCAATTATTTACATACCAGCTTGCAAAGTCTTTTGCAGAAACTAGACCTTTGTTGACCTGTAACGAGGATTTGTCTGGCATCATATATTATATTATGGTGGCGTTCTTTGTGGATACTCTGCTTTCAGAACTACCGGCTTCAGAACCCACTACCGTCAAACGTATATGTGGTGAATGTTAATATTATAATCATGGATGTATATTAATTTTTCTTTTGTTTTAGTTGCTTAATTTGCATTGATTTTTCTGTTAATAAAAACCTATACTTCTTATAAATAGACGGATTAAGGGAAATCAAATGATTTCCTTTATTCATCAATATAAGTAGCATTAATGACATCCATCAATTGTGATGTAGTGGAAACTCTAACGAAGAAGATACATACGCAAGAAATACTTTTCTGTTTTTGTTATTTGTTTTAACAATTGAAATGTAAAATTTTAGATAAAATACTCGTAATTAGATATTAACATAAACCCAATCGCGTATAACCAAACACTTAATTCGGTTATAAGTCACGATTGCCGAGTGGTTGGGTGTTCGGAATTTCGAGTCAAATGACCCGAGTTCGATTCTCAAGTGGCCGTACCAATGGGTTTTCCTAAAACCACTTGAATTATATCGTTGACTTGGACATTAAGGCGGCGACGGGCTCACCACCTGCCACGATGTCCCGAAAAATATCTTCGGTGGAAGGTGGGTCGAAGGGACTTAATTTCTAGGCTAGACCTCTGTCTACCCCTGTATTGGGAATTGCGTGAAGATATTTATTAATTTATTATAAATTCGGAAAGCCTCGCTATACATTCTCAGAGGCGGCGTTAAACGGTGGGTATTAAAGTCAACAAAAAGAAAGCGTGAATATTATAATAAAGGCGTGTCCCGAACGTCTAAAATTTGTTAAGCAAATTAAACGCGGCGTCAATCTCAGCGCTCGGGATAATTTTCATTGGCGGTGCCTTTAACAACTGACGTGCGTGTCGAGATGTGTGGTCTTAATTTGAAAGTTAAATACCATTTAGAAAAAAAGGAACACGTGGAAACAGTTTATTTTTAAATCTGTCTGTGAAGGTACAAAGACCCAGATTCGTGATAATGTAGAAAAAGTGTTTTCTACATTGACCTGACCGGAAATCGAACTCGGGATATCAGAACTGTCGGCAACATGAAAACCGGTGTGCACGCCACTAGTCCACTGCGATCGTCAATACGCTCACACATACATACATACATACATGCATATATAAACAAAAGTCACGATAGGCGAGTGGATGGGGGGTCGGAATTTCGAGTCAAGAGATCCGAGTTCGATCTCCAGGTTGCAGGCTCATACCTATGGGTTTTTCATAAAGACGGCGACGGCTCACCACCTGTCATGTTGTCCTGAAAATATCTTCGGAGGAAGGTGGGTCAAAGGGACTTAATTGTGTAGACTAGACCTCTGTATACCCTTGTATTGGGAATTGCGTGAAGATATTTATTTATATAAACAAGCGACATACACTAGCAGATAGAAGAATAGATAGATAGATGAGAACAACATCACATACAAATACTTGCGCTTGTTGTCACTTGGTGAAATTGCATTGCATTAAAATTCATTGTTGAACACTTGTAGACAATTCACTTTATTTAATTATTTATCAACAAATCGACAGGTTTCGGGATGATGATATTAATGATGCCGTAAGGCGAAACCGGTCGGATAATTAATAAATAATTAAATAAAGTAAATTGTGTACAGGTGTTCAACAATAAATTTTAATAACATCACATACATTGCTCTGATCCCAAAGTAAGTAGCTAAAGCACTTGTGTTATGGAATCAGGAACAGCGAAAGTACCACAAGCCCCCAGACCAGCTGAGCTGTCGGCGCCATGAAAATCTGTATATACTCCACTCGTTAATGGTCGTCGTGAAGGAAATATGTACTCTTTTGTAAATCGATATTTTTGTGACATGTTACATCACTAAAATATCTAATGAATATTAAAGCATTCCAAGGGATTAGAAATTTGAGAATTTATATCGATATTTTGAGTATGCCACATCACTAATATGCCATATGTGGCGAGCGCACAAAAACTAGAAAACAAGGAATTTTTGAGCAGTCCCTAATCTCATAATACCTTTCTCGTGTTGGAGCAAAACTGTCGCAAATGATATATGGTTTATTTACCATAACTTCTTTGGGTTTACTGTTTGTTACAGAAATTTTGTTTAGATAGGTTATTTCTCTATGGTTTTAGAATATTATAACTATTGCGTAATTTCTTCCCTCTCATTACTTTGGTTTTGATAATCAACACTCAGTGTACCTTTAACCTAAGGTTTGCGTCTTCGAATAGGATAGATATAGAGATATTATTTTTGGAATGAATGTGAATATTCGTACAGGATTACTGGATGTTTATATACCTACATATATAAATTAATGTTTATCTGTTTCAATATGTATATATTTATGTAAGTCCGTCCCGGGTTCGATTCCCGTTCAGGTCTATGTAGAAAGTTTTCTACATTTTTCACGGGTGTTTGTGGTGCCTTAGTTGTTTCCGATTCCCATATCACAAGAGCTTTAGCATCTTACTTTGGGATCGGATTGGGTATGTGATTTTGTCCCTATCTATATGTATTTATTTATAAAAGTATTTAAAAAAAAACTATGTACGAATCTCATATTATATATCTCAGAGGGATAGGTTCATCACCTGTCACGTTGTCCCAAATAGCCTGCCTATAACAGGCTTAAGAAATGTATTAAAGACAAACTTTATGGGACGGGTTATTATGATATAAATGAATATATTAATGACAGTAATCCCTGGGAATGAGGTGATCGCACCTAAGCTCTTTCTAGAAAAAATCGTATCATATTTTTGTATAATCTAAAATAAAGATGGACCAAAAAAACCTGCATAGTTTCTTTCGCCTGTTTCTTCTCCGTTAGAGGAACCTCATTACGAAACGGTGGTAGATTAAAAATGACTATCGATACATAAATGTACATTTTTATTTCTATAAATTAATGTTTTGGTTTAAAACGTCGTCAAACACGTAAAACGTGGGTGAAAGAGACTTAATTGTATAGACAGTATTTTTATTTACATAATAGTGTTTAATTTATTACCAAGTATTTATTTGGATATTAAATAAAATAATTTATTGCATAATAAATTCAAATACCTTCACGCAATTTCCCATTTATTTTTTATGGCAAATAAATAAATAAATATCTTCACGCAATTCCCAATACAGGGGTAGACAGAGGTCTAGTCTAGATCCCTTTGACCAATCTTCCACCGAAGATATTTTCGGGATAACGTAACAGGAGATAAGCCCGTCGTCGTCTTTTTACTTTATTGCTTACCCTTAACAATAAAGGCAACAAAGGGCAGACTTAATGCCTTTAGGCATTCTCTGCCAGTCAACCCAGGGGTTGGTGAGAGAAAGTAGAAGGTACAGCAAAATTGTAAAGAAAAAAAAAGGGGAGATTAAAACATAAATCAAAGATATAATAATATTAAATATATATACACATACAAAATACACATACATACATACATAAATATATAAATATATGAACATAAATTTACATAGATACATACATAAACATACATATACATACACACAATATATATAAATACATATACATAAATGAATACATAATTTTAAAAAGTATTAAATATAGCTGATTAGTGTTCAGTATGAACCGTTTAAAGCTTTTTCAGATGCTCACGACTCCACCTTTTGAAGGACTATTTACTGACAATTTTCCTGACGTCGTCGGGCAAGGAGTTCCAAAGGAGTGTGGCTTGAACAGTGAAGGAGTTACCAAAGAACTCGGTGAAATGTTTCGGAATACAAAGCTTATTACAATAGGAAGATCGAAGTACCCTATCCTGTCTTTACGTCCAAGCCAACGATGTAATTCGTACATAAGTTTTGAAAAACCCATTGTTAGGAGCCTGCCACCTGGCGATCAAACTCGGCTCTATTGAATCTAAATTCCGACCACCCAACCACTCGGCTATCGTGACATCAATTATTTGATATTCATTTATAAATAAAGAAACATGTTATATCATTTTTGACAGCCCTCACAAGACACGTCATTGTTTTTCGTCGTTAAATTTCGGCGAAGTGACGTAGTCCCATTACTTTCGATCACGTCAGCGTTCTTTATTTGATTCTTCCTCGGATTCCATCTTCCGAGAACATTCAACGGAATTGTGAATTAGTTTTTACGGCGCGTGGAGTTAGCTACGCTTCCCTGTACGCTGGAAAAGTTCGACGCGACCGATCCAAATACGTGTCCTTGTTTAGTCAATGCGATTGGTCGTGCACGGAATTTTTGAAGTGATAAATAAATTAAACAATAAATATCTTCACGCATTTCCCAATACAGGGGTAGACAAAGGTAATTCTAGACAATTAAGTCCCTTCGACCCACCTTCCACCGAAGATATATTCGAGACAACGTGACAGGTGGTGAGCCCGTCGCCGTCTTTATGTCCTAGCCAACGAATAACTCATACATAAGTTTTTTGAAAAACCAACCTAGGTTGTATGTTTTTTTTCCACCATCCAAAATATAGAGCTTGTTTTCTGTCCGTCTAAATGATGTAAAATGTCATTTGCTAAATTTGCAACTTGCGCAAAAGCTTTTCACGTCTTATTCCTTTTTTAACTTCCGCCTCTAAAGATTTTAGTCCTTTGACGGACCTCTGTTCGTTAAGATCTAGGGCTCTTTAACGTGTGAAAATTTGCCAACAAGTGCTCTCCATAAACTTAACTAAGACTGGACTGACCCAAATTTATAACAGCTTCAATTCAAAGACATAAAGTTGTAGAATAGCTTCACGCCATTCCCAATACAGGGGTGGGCAGAGGTGTAGACAATTAAGACCTATGCAATTTTTGGGACAACGTGACAGGTGGTGAGCCCGTGAATTGCGTGAAGATATTTATTATATAAATATATTTATTTCTATCGTCAATCAATTTCCTATACTGGGGTAGGCCGAGGTCAATTATCTTATGAATAATAAGTAATAAGCGTAATCTTTACATGTAAATGAAATTGGAGTGTCTGTTTTTGATATTGAAATAACAGTTTTTTACTACATCTATATGAATATATATGGTATATACACCAAAAGAACATTTTTTTTACAATTTTTGTCTGTATATCTATCTGTATGACTGTTTCTTCCGACTAATCTCTGAAACAGCGAGACCGATATTAACTGGACTTTCACTGACAGATAGCTAATGTTATAAATATATAATAAATATATTTATAACATTAGCTATCGGTCGAGTTAATATCATAAGGATTAACATAAGCTACTTTTATTTTAGAAACATAATTAGGGTTCCGCGTTAAGTGTTAAACTGCGGGCGAAGCCGCGGGGGGCAGCTAGTAAGTAACTCCTTTAAACCGACATATCTCCAGTACAAACATACATCACACAATCATTCGCCCCTAGGTGCATACGATCCCGCAACTCTACGCTACGATAAATGTTTGTACTCTGTTTTTTTTTTTTTTTTTTTTTCAGTAAAAACCTTTAAGAAATGAAGACCACACATGGGCTTAAAGCCAGACCGCCGCGAGCTGCAAAGTTGCGCCGTTCCTAATTTAAACGTAATGGACACTTTAGTGGAGGGTTTCGTGTTAAATTGGCGGTTGGATGATGGGATACGTCAGTTTTTAAAATTGGACCACCGCGGTTTGGACCAGATCGGTAATGTCGGTGTGAGAATTTTGTTGGTGGAGTGTTTACTGTAGGTGTTGGTTAATGTGTTTTATGGTAAATAAATAAATATATTCACGCACTTCCCAGTGCAGGGGTAGACAGAGGTCTAGTTTAGACAATTAAGTCCCTTCGACCCACCTTCCACCGAAGATATTTTCGGGACAACCTGACAGGTGGTGAGCCCGAGTGTTTGAAAAACCCGTTAGTACGAGCCTGTCACCTGGGAATCGAACTGGGATCTCTTGAGTCGAAATTCCGACCTCCCAACCACTCGGCGACAGGCTATTTAAGTATGAAATGATAGATGAAAATAGACGAAGCGAAGAAGACGAACAATTAGACAGTATTAGGATTGCAGCCAAAGGACGTATCCTAGCCTACCCCTACAGGAAAGATTTGTATGTATAAAAAAATATCTCACGCAGTACCCAATACAGGGGTAGACAGAGGTCTAGTCTAGACAATTAAGTCCCTACGACCCACCTTCCACCGAAGAAATTTTCGGGACAACGTGGCAGGTGGTGAACGCGTCGCCGTCTTTATGTCCAAATCAACGATATTTTCAGGACAACGTGACAGGTGGTGAGCTCGTCGGCATCTTTATGTCCAAGCAAACGATATAATTCGTAAATAGGATTTAGAAAAACCCATTGGCACGAGCCCGCCACCTGGGGATCGAACTCGGGTCTCGTAACTCGAAATTCCGACAACCACTCGGCTATCGTGACATATATTTGTATGTATGAAAGTGAATTATATGTAGTGTAGTAGTCATGACAGTTGGGTGATCGGAATTCGAGTCGAGACCCGAGTTCAATTCCCGGGAGGTAGACACTAGGTTTTTTCAAAACTTAAGTACGATTTTATATCGTTGACGTGGACTTAAGCACAGGCGACAGGCGCATCAGCTGTCACCTTGTTTCACAATAAACTTTGGTGAAATGTGGGTCGAAAGGATTGAATTGTCTTGGCTTCTAGCTACCCCTGTATTAAGAAAAGCGTATAGATAAGGTATCATTATCAAGTAAGTCACGAGAGCCGAGTAGTTGGGTGGTCGGAATTTTGAGTCAAGTGACCCGAGTTCGATCCCTAAACTTATGTACGAATTATATCGTTGGCTTGGACATAAAGATGCCGACGAGCTCACCACCTGTCACGTTGTCCCGAAAATATCTTCGGTTAAACGTGGGTCGAAAGGATTGAATGGTCTTGGCCATTATTTTATGGCTATTATTTTATGCCTTTACCAATACTTGGAAAGGCAGAGATCTAGACAATT
The DNA here is from genome assembly GCA_029286605.1 of Sericinus montela. NCBI lineage: Eukaryota > Metazoa > Arthropoda > Insecta > Lepidoptera > Papilionidae > Sericinus > Sericinus montela. Next base: position 6,903,136 of record JAGSMR010000014.1, read on the forward strand.
TAGTTCTTTCGACTCACATTTCACCGAGGCTTAGGACAACGTGACAGGTGGTGAGCCTATTGTCGTCTTTTTTTTTATAGAAAAGGGAGGCAAACGAGCAGGTGGCTCACGTGATGGTAAGTGATTACCGCCCATGAACACCCGCAATACCAGAGGCATAGCAGATGCTAGAATTGACAACCACCCGACTATCGTGACTAGATATTTTTTTCGAGAATCATATATTACGGTGTACGGTACTTGGAACTCCGAAAATGTACAGGGAAAACCAGTCATCGTTTCTTACAACAATATGTCATTGATTTTGTGAAACCAATTTTTACGGTACACAAAACGCACCGACAGACAATAGCATACCAGTTCTGAATATTAAAATGCCGTTCAGCTGTTAACAGTATCGGCATTCAAGTATTATTCTATAAATCAAAATCTATCCAAATCTAAACCGGATAGCATAGTTGTTAGAGACCCTGTCTTCGAAGCTATGGGTTGCTATAGCTTCGAAGACAGGGTCGGTCTATCGGGATTCGAACCCGCAACCCCTAGCTACCTAGGTAACATTTGTGTGATGAATACTAATGTTTGTTCTCGAGTCAAAGATATATGTGATTATAAATATTGATCTTTTTAAATATATATTTAACATACCGTTAGCTTGAACATTAAAATGGCGATAGGCTCACCATCTGTCACGTTGTCTTAAATAAATTTCGGTAAAAATTGGGTCGAAAGGACTTCATTGTCTGCTCCTCTGTCTACCCCTGTACGGGAAATTGCGCGAGGATATAATAGTAATACACCGATTAATGTTATTTCTCAAGAAACTTTACTGAGATCATAATAAAGATGAAATATTTGTTTTATTAAGCTGTGACTCAGCGCAACTCCCAATTAAGAGCATTACAAATAGCTTCAATTAGTAAGCTTGGTGAGGGGTGCCCCCCCCCCCCCTCCACAAGATCGGCGATTAGATGAGTGAACGTGATTCCCCAGGAGTCACGCATTTCTGCGAATCCTTTACGACTATTCAGGACTTCGTGATGGGATTTATAAATGCATTGGTTTCAAGTAAATAGTACTTCAAATACCCGGTGATAGACTCACCGCTGGTCACGTACCACTCATGTGGTACTAAATAGGTTTCGCGGTGTAAGGTGGGATCGAAGAGAATTAATTGTCCTCTGTCTACATAAATAGCCCGGGGTATTGGGAATGGTGTTAAGATATTTTTTAACTCTTCCCCTGAGAAGAAATTAAGTAATGACGTAACTAAGTATTGGAAAGTGTAGGAAATAAAAATAAATAACTTCCGTGGTCGAGTGGCATACACACCGGAAGTCATAGTGTCACTAGCTATAATGTCCTGGGTTCGATTCCCGGACGAGTGTTTGTGGTGTGTTCGTGGTTTTTGATACCATAACACAAGTGTTTAAGCTGCTTGCTTTGGGATCAGAGCAATGTATATATTGTTGTTTATTTATATATATACAATATAAATCAGCAGTATCCAGTATACAATATACAATTATCCGTCCGTGCAATCGAGCGTAACTTAAGCAGCTATTGACGTAGTGTTATTTGAGACTTCTCTACATTATCTATGGGTGTTATTTGAATCTGTTGTTAATTTCGAAGTGGATGATCGGGTTACAGAGTCTTATTATGTTTGATTAAGTTAATTGTATTTCATTAAGATGGAGGACTTTAAACATGGAGTCACGCAAATGAGACATTGAATCATCAGACAAACACTAAATGGGAAAGAAGTATTCTCAAAGTTAAAGTAAAATAATAATAACATATATTATTTCAATAGTCACGAATACCGAGTGGTTGGGTGATCGAGAGACCCCGAGTTGGATCCCCAAGGCTCGTACCAATGGGTTTTTTCAAAAACTTATATATGATTTATATCGTTGGCTTGGACTTAAAGAAGGCGACAGGGTCACCATCTGTCACGTTGTCCCAAAAATGTCTCCGATGGAAAATGGGTCGAAAGAACTAAATTGTATAAAAAAATAAAATATAAATATATCTTCACGCAATTCCCAATGCAGGGGTAGACAGAGGTCAAGTCTAGACAATTAAGTCCCTTTGACCCACCTTCCACCGAAGATATTTTCGGGACAACGTGACAGGCGGTGAGCCCGTCGCCGCCTTTATGTCCAAGCCAACGATATAATTCGTAGGTTCGATTTCTAATTGTTGTTAACTTAACTTGAATCGAAGTAGAAATAGCCTAATGGTTTATGGTGCGGACTGAGAAATAAAACGTCGTAATGTAAAGTAGGAGAGAAGAATGGGCTAAAAAAGTGACAGAATGAACCAGTTCCTCAGAGCACTCCCCGTAGTACATCTTGTAAAAAAAATGCAAAGAGATGCAACATCTCTTCGGAAAGCCAGGGGATCTACCCTATCAGATAGAACATGGTCGTCGACCATTCGAGCCGCTCTTCTTTGGATACGGTCAAGTGGAAGGAGCTGACACTGGGATGCGACCGCCCAGAGATGACATCTAGCCCGCTGCGCTGCCCGTCACCTCTCTACCAAATTTTGAGCTGGTATTTATCGAGATGGTTATCCCGTCATCCGTAGGTAGCCAACCGCGTTTTTGAGACTTTACACACAGTCGTCACCTCACAAATGTGATATTACATTTACATAGATATTTTTATTATTTTTAATAAACAATTAAATAGATATACAGATAGGAATAACATCAACTACATCCGATCCCAATTTAAAACCCTAAAGCACTTGAGGTATGGGAATCTGAAACAACGAAGGCACCACAAACACCCAGACCCGTGAACATGTAGAAAAAGTAGTTTTTCTACATTGTAGTCACCAGTCCGAGAATGGAACCCGGAATATCGAGATTCATCACACAAATGTTTGCCCCGAGCGGGATTCGAACTCAGTTTCGAAAGACATGGTCACTACCAACTAAGCCATCGGATTGTTATCTATACGTATAAATAAAATGGGAGTGTCTGTTTGTAACATTGAAATAACCGTTTTATTTATGTATATGAATATATACGGTTCGTACATTAAAATAACATTTTTTGCAATTTTTGACTGTCTATCTGTCTGTTTGTTCCGGCTAAACTCTGAAACGGCTGGACCGATTTTAACAGGACATTCACTGACAGATAAATAATGTTATAAGGAGTAACATAGGCCACTTTCATTTTAGAATCATAATTAGGGTTCCGCGTTAAGTGTTAAACTTTAGACAGCCGCGGGGGGCAGCTAGTTTACTAATAATAAACCTAAAACTTTATAAGATCGAATAATTTCTCAGGCGAATCTGATCTTTACGCTTTTCGAAATATGGGGGGGAGCGTGAGGGTCTAGTCAATTTAGTCCTTTACTTACTTACTTATCTTCACGCACAATTCCTGACGGGGCAGCCAGAGAGAACAGGTCGCCAAGTGTCACGGTAGTCATTTCGACCCATATTTACCGAAGGCATTTTTTGTAACAACGTGACAGCCTGTCTCTATTTTCAAGTCACAAACCAACGATATAAATCGTACATAGGTTTTGAAATATCTCACTAGTATCAGCTCCCTGGGAATCGAACTCGAGTCTCGACTCGAATACCGAACACCCGACCACTCGGCTATCGCGACTCGATCTAATTGCTTACCTGCAATTAGTGAACTATACAGGAAATACAAACCGCTCACACAACACATCCGTAATGAGAGCGATGGTATAACATTGCAAACGCGTCCCATCGCGCCATTTCTCTGTAACCTTAGCACTGTGGGACTGACGAATGAGTTGCGAATTGATTTATTTACTTACTAGTTGCCCCACGCGACTTCGCACGCGGTATAACACGGTATAAAATGGTAAATTGTAAAAAAGTAGCTTAAGTTACTACTTATAACATCGGCAAATGTTTTCTTTTTCGTAAAAAATGTTTTTTTTTTTTTAATAAAAATGTACTCTGTGTACTTCTAATACCTCCAAGAATATGTGTACAAAGTTTCATGATGATCGGTTGAGTAGTATTCGCGTGAAAGCGTAACAAACAAAAACTTACTTTCACATTTATAATATTAGTAGGGATTTATTTACTATTCATGTACATACAATATAATAAACAGAGAAACAAAAAATATGAGTACAAAGGCACAGCTTATTTCAAAGTGCAATTTCTTGCAGCAGGCCTGTTTATGGAAAACTTATAATAAGAGCAAACTAGTGTGCACAAAAAACAGTATTTGTAATTGATGTGACTTTTTATCAACGTCCCGTAAAAATAATCGATTGAACGGAATCCATAGATAAACTTAAGTCGATATGTGAGTTTTAATACGTTGAATCGATAGCCGAATGGTTGGGTGGTCGCAATTCGAGTCAAGAGACACGAGTTCGATCCCCAGGTAGTAGACTCGTACCAATTGGTTTTTCAAAACTTACTTACAAATTATATCGTTGGCTAGGACATTGAGACGGCGACGGGCTCACCACCTGTCACGTTGTCCCGAAAATATCTTCGGTGGAAAGTGGGTCGATGGGGCTTAAGTGCCTAAACTAGACCTCTGTCTACCCCTGTATTGGGAATAGAGTGAAGATATATTATAATAATTATAAAAAATTGATTTTTGCTTATATAAAATTTTGCTTATATAAAGAAGCTATAATTAAATCTTTAACGTAACGACCATTTTAAACCACCTTTAATAACCCGTAATTTTAAACCACCTTTAACGTAACGAGGCTCCTCTAACGGAGAAGAATTCGGCGAAAGAAACTTCATAGTCCGCTCTTTTTTGTCCTATATTTCTTCGAACACATTTTACAGTTACAAACGGTTATATTACAGAAATGAAATCAATAAAGACATGTGATAATAATAATCCAAGAACTTTGTTTCAATTTCTTTTTTGCTAAAGTAAATAAAAAACGTATTAATATGCACATAAGTAAAAAAATAATTTATTAAAATAACAAAAAGCGTGCGTTGGCCGGGAATCGAACCCGGATCAACTGCTTGGAAGGCAACTATGCTGACCATTACACCACCAACGCCGATGTGATATGCATTGAAATTGCATAACACAATTTTATTCATATTACATTATCTCTTTATCAATGCAAATTCAGTGTTTTTATTAATATAATCCTTATATCTTTAAGTAAAAAGATGTTTAATAAAAGAAGAATTTTATTATTTTAATTTCAATCATCCATGTACCTTGCACGTTTGGTAACGCCAAGCGGTCAGCCAAGGTCAAGCGTTATTATGATTTTAAAATGGCTCTATCGTAACTGTGTTTCTCTTATACGATAAAATCAAACGCCGTATAACATAAAAATTCTAATTAATCCATCTTATATTATATAATGATAATTTATATTGCTACTTTAAAATACAAAAACAGTTTAAAAAATTCTGTCACGTTGTACTGTCACCGCGTGTTTTTTTTATTAGGTTCAGAATGCGATAAACTGCTTTATTTACAGCCTGTAAAGAACACTAGTTTTTTTTAATAAGATGGTTTTATTTATTTTTTGTTTACTAAAAAATGTTTATTATTGTATATTTACATTTCGCATATATTACATTTCGCATTAAAAAGTAAATAAGCTTGCACAATTTTGTATTCGTAATTTGTCCTACATTTTATTCGCTTTAATTTCTGTCTCTTCACCTGTTTGATGATTACCGATTACATTACCGATTTTACGAAAATTCTACTATTAAGATACCTATTTTTTTATATTTGGGTTCTTTTCAGTACACTTAATACTGAATAAGTTAAGTCAGTGCTAATTAGAAATCTATGACATTAGGTACCAATGCATAGATTCGAAAGAATTTAATTCGCAAATAGAAACAAATTAGGTACACATAAATAAGGCATTTTGAACTAATGAAGATCAAATGGTGAAGAAAATATACAGCTCGAAAGGTAAAATTAAAAAGGGTCGAGGTAGGCTGAGACTAACTTTATATAATATATATATCTTCACGCCATTTCCAATACAGGGGTAGATCAAGGTCTAGTCTAGACAATTAAATTCCTTCGACCCACTTTCCACCGAAGATATTTTGGGACAACGTGATAGGTGGTGAGCCCGTCGCCGTCTTTATGTCCAACCAACGATATGAATCGTATCGTAATCATAGGTTTTGAAAAAAATCATTGCGTACTAATGATTTTCTTCAATTTCAAAGACTAAATGAGCAAATTGCTTGAATAATTGTATATAAGAATCGTGACACTTGGTGATCCGTTCTCTCTGGTTACTCCGTCAGGGATTGCGCGTGAAGATGTTATAAGAATGTCACAATCTTCGTAAATGGGATATACACGTGTATACACCGGTTCTCACGGTGTTGCCAGCTCTGAGGTCCTGGGTCCTTTTTCCGGACGGATGTTTGTAAAAACCGATTATTTCTATATTATCTCAGGTCTGGGTGATTTTGATACCTTCGATGTTTTTTAATCCGTTATAAAAGTGCTTACGTTGTTTCATATTTCATAACACTCGTTATTTAGCTACTGACTGAGATCAGAGCAATATATGTGATGTTTTTCTTTCTATATGTTTGAATGTATTATTAGCTTCTGGAAATTAAACACTACTATGTTCAGGTTTAATTTCTTAGAAGAAATAATTCTTGTTTTGTTACTGCGTTATTAAAATACCTACCAAGTAACAGGTGTGAGAAAGTCGGTCAAGCGTAGCGATGAATGCAAACAATTTTCAACTTTCAAGCCATGTCATAAAGCTAAAATTAATGTAAGCGATAATTCTTTTTCTTAAATGTGGTTTTATCAAATTTGAAAAGAATTTTTTTAAACAATGTTTAAATTTACGTGTTCTAAATTTGAATGTGTCCCTATTTATTTCGTTTTTTTGGCTGGTTGTTAAACATAAAAGTAAATTAATTAATCTAAATTTTATGATTTATGAATTTAAGTTGAATATTGTTTGTTTTGAAATAGGGCGTTCCGCATAACGGACCTATGTGGGAATTCACATAAAGTAAAGGAAGTGAAAGAACGGAAGAAATTATGTCAAGGATGAGTTCTTTCGCGGCAAATTATTAAAAACATGTCAAGAATAATTTAATCGACCGCCTCCATGAAAAAGGGGTGTTACGTTTAGCGTGACATTTTCTAAACGTTTTTACATTAATCAAAAGTTCCCACGATGATGGTCCTCAAAACCTGGTCAAGTATGAGTGCAATTCGCTTGGCACGAGGGTTCCGCATCATTGTAAACTATTCTTTTAAATTATTCAAATTATGTGTGGTTACGGTGTAAGAGTATTGTCATCCTTTTCTTCCCATGGGTGTTTTGAGAGGCAACTAAGGGAAACAGCCTTGAATATCGTTATGGCAACCGATAGATGGCGGAATAACCATCTCTAAAAATATCAGACCAAAGTAATCAGACCAAAGATGGGCAGCAGTGTCTCAGGTGCGAGGTGTCTCTCGCACCTGAGAGCCACGCTTGGCAAGCGAATTGGCGATCGCAGTATCGATCGCCAATCCGCTTGCCAAGCGTGGCGATTGTGGCAAATCCTCCCTATGGGAGGGTCCTATGTCCTGCGGTGTACTTTATTAGGCCGTTATGTATGTATGTTATGTAATGAAATAATTAAAAACGGCTAAACTCACGTTATAATAACCGGTGTAGGCAGCGACTAGTTTCGGACCTGTCGGAGGTCCATCATCAGGGTGAGTGTAATGAGTTCGCGCTCGAGTCCTGCCTCGAAAAATATATCTTCACGCAATTCCCAATACAGGGGTAGACAGAGGTCTAGTCTAGACAATACTTCCACCGAAAACATTATCGGGACAACGTGACAGGTGGTGAGCCCGTCGCCACCTTTATGTCCAAGCCAACGATATAATTCGTACATAAGTTTATGAAAAACCCATTGGTACGAGCCTGCCAGTTGGGGATCGAACTCGGGTCTCTTGACTCAAAATTCCGACCACCCAACCACTCGGCTATCGTGACTTTTTTGTCCTGCTTCGGACAATTTAATTATTTGATTAACAATATCTCTAATAAATTACTGGTATTCCCAGTGGTCACTCCAAACTAAGCTGCAAAGCTTGTGTCTGGAGTGATTCACGGCAATAGACGAATGGCGGGTTCGAAATTGCGACGTTATGTTTCGCAGTCCGCACCCTATACACATTTACGCTATATATATATATATTTACTCTAGCCTATGGGCTATTAAAATAAAATAAATAAATATGAATATAAATAAATATTATCACGCAATTTCCAATACAAGAGTAGACAGAGGTCTAGTTTAGACAATTATTCGTTGCGACCCACTTTCCACCGAAGATATTTTCGGGACAACGTGACAGGTGGTGAGACCGTCGCCGTCTTTACGTCCAAGCTAGCGATATTATTCGTAAATAAGTTTTTAATAAACCCATTGGTACGAACCTATCACCTGGGGATCAAACTCGGGTCTCTTAACTCGAAATTCCCACAATCTAACCAATCGGCTATCGTGACTTACCTTCACTGTGGGTTAGACAGAGGTCTAGAAAATTAAGTGTTTTCGACCCTTTCAGTGAGGCTTATTAGGAAAACATGGCAGGTGGTAAGTCTATAGCTGTTGTGTTTTATCATTAGATGTCGTAAAAAGTCCACCAGCTGGTCACCATCTGGTAAAAGTAAGCAGGTACGAAAATAATAGGTATTATTCGTACCAAAAGGAGGATACGCCGTACTTTTATAGCTGCAGTATGCAATAATTAAGTAATTTGTGCAGTCAAAACTTTTTTAGTCACCCATAGCCGAGTGGTTGGATGATCGGAATCGAGTCAAGAGACCTGAGTTGGACCCCAAGTCTCGTTCCAATGGTTTTTTCTTTCAAAAACTTATGTAAGACTTAGATCGTTAGCTTGGACATAAAGACGGCGACGGGCTCACCTTCTGTTACGTTGTCCTAAAAGATGTCTGTCGTGGTCAGAATCTCGAGTCAAGAGACCCGAGTTCGATCCCCAGGTGGCTGTCTCGTACCAATGGGTTTTTTTAAAAACTTATTTACGAATTATATCGTTGGCTTGGACATTAAGACGGCGACGGGCTCACCACCTATCACGTTGTCCCGAAAATATCTTCGGTGAAGGTTGGTCAAAGAGACTTAACAGTCTGGACTAGACCTCTGTCTGAAGATTTTATTTTTTTATATGCAAAAACACTAAAATAATAACAATATTAAAAATATAAGAAAACCAAAAATAACGTTTAAAAATGTTATTCAGTCGCATCGTGACGAAATAAAAAATGAAACAATTGAATCGCTACGAAAATAAAATATGTCGTAATAAAACTAAGACTTTCCCTCGCAAGTGTAAGAAGACCATAAAGAAACAAAACACTGTTACCTCCTTTGTTAAATTACACTTTTTTATGAAGATTATAAAACTTTATACCGATACCATAAACAAATGTGTCTATGGAATGATAGATACTATATAATTGCGCAATTTCGTCTTTGTACTGGTTACGGTGAAATTGCTTGAAATAACAGATGTTTTTTATGGAATTCCCGTAATGACTAAATTTGTCATTACGTAGTTACTATCCTTTTACAATTAACTTTGACGACCCGTGGCATAATGGTGAACCGTGCTTGGCGTGCTTGGGTTCGAATAACTGTAATAGCGTTTAAACGTTGGAAGATTAATTATTTTCCTATTACTCATTTACGCAGCCAAATGCGATTGCGGTATTTTAGTTTAAAAAATTACTACGAGGGTGACAATGAAAGTTCTTAGAATATCTAAAACTGAGCAAACTAGTAAGTTATTATTTTTATTCACATCTTTTCAAAATAATTTCCATTCACATCAGACATCGCTGCATTCGATAGAACCACCGAGAAACGCACTTTGTCCACTCGTCCTTAGAGGTATTTTCCATGGCCTTCTGGAACGCAGCAACTGCTTCCTTGGCGTCCATAAAATGTTTTCCTCGAAGTTTTTCTTTTTATTTTCGGGAATAAATAAAAATCGCAAGGTGCGCGGTTGAGGCTATATGGCGGCTGACCCAGCAATTCCACTTCTGACGACGCCAAATAGATCGCCCGGCGGTGTGCGAGTAGGCGTTGTCGTGGTGAAGGATCCTACTGCGAGGTCGTTTCTCTCGAACTTTTTCCAAGACTAGTGGCAAACATTTGTTAGTATACCACTCTGTAGTAACTGACTTTTTATCTTCTAAAACAATTGTCGCATAATGACCGGTCCTTCCGAAGAATGAGGCCACCATCTTTTTTCTTCCTCGACCTCTCTTTAATTTGATTGACTCCTCGGAAGGAAACTGAGCAGATTGTCTTTTGGTTTTCGGATCATAGCGCTTTCGTCACACGTAAGTATGTCGAACACAACTTTTGAGTAACCTCCGTTAAATCTTTGTATAATTTAATGGCTCCAATCAAGGCGACAGAGTTTTTGGGCCTTGGTCAAATAATTGAGGTATCCACCAGGCACAAAGCTATCTGTATGAGCTTATACTTAAGCAGATAATAAAAGCCTTAGGCCACTGGTAAAAACTGTATTAAATGATTATATTACGAAATAAAGAAAGAATCTTATGAAGGGCGTCTGTACGCCGCGATAGTATCCGACGATGGTTTTTGCCACCGTCAGTGCCGCCACCGCCGGTGCTGCCACCAATGTAGATAACCGTTACCGGACGTGTAAACTGCTTGCGGTGTTGCCGGAACACTATCTAACGGCTTAATGTTTGTGGAGGATTTTGTGCACTTGAGCCATACCAATGCCTAAGCTTGACCGAATCTGCTGATAGATTACTCTTGGATCAGTCTCTATCATACACCGCACAACACTGATGTTATCTTCAGTCGTCGCCGTAGAGAGCAGTCCCTCGCGCAGAGCATCGTTGAGATTGGTGCGACCACGTTTAAACTTTTAAACAAGTTTTAAACAGTGGCATGAGGAGGGGTTTCATTATGAAAGGCAAATCGAAGTCTGTCATAACATTCTTGTTGACTTAAATGTCACCGAAAGTAATAAAAAATCATAGTACGAAAATATTTCTCGCGTTAAATTCATACTAGCGACACAGACAAATATCAATTTGCCGCCAAATCGTAAAACAAATGACAAATGAATGAAATTAGTACTCAATAATATTAGCAAAGAAAACTTATTTTTCCATTATATTCTGTAAAAGTGGCCAGTTCTAAAAACTATCAGTGTCACCCTCGTATGAAACCAAATGGTTATTTTCTATTGTATTCCATGAGTTGTAGAAGGTAGTATAATTACGGTATATTCTATCATAGAGTGAGTAGTGGAAATACATATGTTACGTGTCAATATTGTACTGTATATTTGGTATTGGTAATATGGTATTGCATTTTATTTTATTTAACACCTAAGGGCTACAATAGGCCATTGGTATATGGCTAAGCCGTACTATCATTCTTCCATGGTTGTCGTAAGAGATGATTAAATGCCAAGAAAATGGCGATGGATACTATCAGACAAGACATCCATTCCGAAAAAAAGGACCAAATAAAACAGACGAGTGTGAGGTTTCTGGTCACCAATGGGTTCGACAATCGTGCCAATTATGGCTCCTTTTTGTGGAGGAGGCCCTACACCAATAGAGGAGGAGAGGAATTGTGTATGCCGTGAAGTAAATAAAGTGATTTTCATTGATTCTATTTCTGTGCTGGTCCATGGGCTGTAGTGTGCTAACCACTTATCATGAAGGTGGATTTGTGCCAGGTTCAAATAAAACAAATTCGTGTATGGATAACTGGAGCACGTGGCTTTGGTGAACTCACCGGTATGTTAAATATAATATAATTGTGTATGCCGTGAAGTAAATAAAGTGATTTTCATTGATTCTATTTCTGTGCTGGTCCATGGGCTGTAGTGTGCTAACCACTTATCATGAAGGTGGATTTGTGCCAGGTTCAAATAAAACAAATTCGTGTATGGATAACTGGAGCACGTGGCTTTGGTGAACTCACCGGTATGTTAAATATTCTTAACGTGGCAATGATAAATATATAGTACCGTACAATGTACGGCAGAGGACACGGCGGTTTGAAGGTGAAAGCGTTGCCACGGCACAGCAGAGGTCGCGGGTTCGAATTCCGCCCGATTCTGTAGAATGTTTTTTTTTTATTAATTAAATTAAATATAACTTTATTGTACACCAAACATAAAAATCACAGAAAGAAAACAAAGATTGACAACAGTACAATGGGCGGCCTTATCACTAAAACTGATCTCTTCTAGGCAACCTTTGGATGGACAGGAACTAGAGAATAATTAGAAGACGGTGGTGTACATATAAATAGACAAAAAAACAAAACAAAGGAGATATTACATACACAATTTATTTTCTATAACCTATATGCTACAAAAAACCAATAAAAATTTCGTAATGTTTCTTATTAACACAAAACAACGCAGTAAATCATAGTAGCGAATGATATAAACCATAACATAACCAGATAAGAAATACAATATGTCCGCTAAACTCGTTTAGACGGCGCCTCGGCGTGTTGCGCCCAAAACGCAGCCTTATCAGAGGCTTTCAAACATTCGAAACCCGCTGTCAACCCGTGTCTTGATCACCATTCCGACATTTGCGGATAAATCCTCGAAGATAGGGTAACCATCATAGGAGGAGCTTACATTTTCTATAGTAATACAGGGGTATTACTATAGAAAATGTAAGTTCATCTCTGTCCACCCCAATACAGGGGTAGACAGAGGTAGAGGTTTAGTCTAGACAATTAAGTCCCTTCCACCGAATATTTTTTTTTGTACAAGGTAACAGGTGGTGAACCCTATGCCGTCTTTAAGTCCAAGCTAACGATGCGAATCAAACATTGGCTTTAAAAAAAACTCATTGGTACGAGCCTGCCATCTGGGGATCGAGCTCGGTGTCTCGAGTCGAATTCCGATCACCCAACCACTCGACTATCGTGAGTTTTTTGAGACATTGACTTGACGTTAATGTTGTTATAATTTCAACCTTCGTGGACCAGTGGCGTAAGCACCGGTTTTCATTGTGTCACCAACTCCGAAGTCCCGAGTTCAATTCCCGGACGGTTCTATGTGTTCAATGTATTGTCTATTCTCTCTACACGGTCGGACTGTGATAGCTTCGTAGTTTCCGATTCTAGGATACAATCTTTCTTTCTTACTATGGGATCAGATCAATGTATGTGATGTTATCCCTATGTATGTAAATAATAATATATAAATATAAATAATAAATAATACATATATTGATAGAAACAACATCACATACTCGTACATTGCTTTGATCCCAATGTAAGATGCTAAAGCACTTGTGGTATGGGAATCGGAAACAACGAAAGCACCACAAACACCCAGACCCGAGAAAATGTAGAAAAAGTGTTTTTTTTTTTACATTGACCCGACCGGGAATCGAGCCGGTATTTACGCTATTCGTCCAAGGAGATCGTCAGGTGGTGTATATGCAACAACAATAGTTATTTTTTTTTAATTATTTATTTTTTATTATTTTGGTACGTCTGACCAGGAATAATAGTCCTTCATCAGGTTAAAAAAAAAACACTCTTTGGCGCCAAAACATCGATGCTGTCACTCTTTACTCTTTGATTATTGCGTTGGAGAGTTATATTTTTATTATCGTTTTATTCAACTAATTTGAATTGAAAGGTTAATCTCGTTTTTTTATTTATAAATTTATATATGTCATTATATGTATATGTATATGTGAATATTCATCTATCTAAATATGTACCTATGTAAGTATAGTTTACCTTCGGCTTGAACACTAAGATATACGACACAAGAGAATACGGTTTTTATTCAATGACTAGCTGCCCCCCGCGGATTTGTCCGCAGTTTAACACGGAACCCTAATTATGTTTTTTAAAATAAAAGTAGCATATGTTACTCTTTATAACATTAAGTATCTCTTAGTGAAAAATCTGATAAAATCGGTCCAACCGTTTCAGATATTAGCCGAACAAACATTTTTATTAACTGAACAAACAGACAGATAAAAACTGTAACTGTGTATGTACTGTTCATACACCTGTAGTAAAAAACGGTTATTTCAATATTATAATTAGACACTCCAATTTTATTTATATACATATATATATATATATATATATATATATATATATATATATATATATATATATATATATATATATATATATATATATATATATATATATATATATATATATATATATATATATATATATATATATATATATATATATATATATATATATATATATATATATATATATATATATATATATATATATATATATATATATATATATATATATATATATATATATATATATATATATAGATGTATACATAATGAAAACTCCAAATTTTAAATCAAGGAGAAAAATTTTAAAAACATATTTTCTCTTTAATTTAATAACATAATGGTCAGCATAACTTATATGCCTGAAAATCAATAAAAAATTGCGTAATAAATCCACAAAACAAGCTATTAAATTCCTTTATATCAATAACATAACCCAATACGTATTTTAATATCGCAAACACATAGAATAGAATAATCTTTATATTTTCTAACACAGCACGTAACTTAAACATTACAAAAAATATGACAAAAGAAAAGAAAAAAAAACAATAAACAACTTAGTCTATGAATTCGTAGATTATAAAACTGAAGCATTTAATGGTAACCCTAACATTGGATACTCGGTAAAGCAAACTAACGTACGTTATCAAATGACGCCGGGGCATCAAAGCTAGTATCCTAGTGGTGTGATAAGGCGGGAATGTTAAAAGGTTAAGTTCCTTTAAAAAATAAATGGATAATTTAATAAGAGACACAGATTAATATGTAATAGAGCTCCACATTAACCATAAGGGTTGGGGGCTCAAATCCCTGGTGGGGATTTTCGAACCCGCAACCCGTAGCTTCGAAGACAGCCACTACCAACTAGGCTATAAGTTTCGAAACAATTCATTGGTACGGTCTTTTCGGGTTTCTTGATTTGAATCTCGATCATCCAATCACTCAGCTATCGTGTCAGGACTCTTTCTGGTTCTTCCTCTTTTTCGGTTATAGTTTAAATGATGACTATCTGACTGGCATACGCACTGGTTTTCATAGTGTCACCAGCACACAGGCCGTGAGTTCGATTCCCGGACTGATCAATGTATAACACCATGTTTTCTGCATTGTCTTAGGTTTTAGTGTATATGGTACCTTAATTGTTTTCGATTTCACAACACAAGTGCTTTAGTTACTTTGGGATCGGAGCAATGTATGTGCGGTTGTCCCTATCTATACATATATTTATTTATTTGTGTGACACAAAGACTTGGCGAGCGAGAATTACTCTCTAACAGAACTCACGATTTGTGATAATTCCATAATACCACTCTAAATCTAAAATAGTTGAAAGCATTTTTATCATTACTCTGAGTTCTCACCTAAAACCATCTTATATAATAAATTCGTGCCATAAATGTATCTAACAATAAACTCTTTGAAGCAATCGCTCTCAGTTGTTTCAGCACTCTGTGACGTTATAGGGTCTGTGGACGCGATAAGTTGTCTGTGTAAGCGCACGCTCTACTAATTCACCGTTGAACAGCGAACGGATACATTACACTGTGGTTCTATATTTGAAAATGTAGTCCCGTTTTTGATAACGACAAGTTATCGTGTCGCCAGTTATTTTTATTATCTAACAGGGTGTGTGTTACAAGTAAGAAAGTTAAGTTCTAAAAATATTGAAGTATTTTTAGAACTTAACTTTCAAACTTCGAAGAGATTTATCATAATTTAGAAAGTATATAGGAGTTAATATGTATTGGAATTAGTTGGATTTGTCATCATATTTTTATTACTTACTTAAATCAATATACAACAATAATAAACAAATATTTATGCTATAACTTTTTATTAGTGTTGTTTATAAGGATAATGATCAAAATTATTATATTATTTACATTAGTCTCGGAGTCAGACCAAATAGTGCCTTTTTTAATTGTTTGCTTTCGTTCGTTTTTTTTCATTATAATTTATGTCTAAAGTTTGTGGACCCTCTGTCTGTTGAAAGATACGCGTGGTCATATGTAAAAAAAATCTTCGTCTCCCCTCCGTTTATTTCGTTTTCGTGTATTTTTTTTTTCAATCATTTAAAATACTGGGATAATCGGAGGTATAGACAATTTATTCACATTTCACTGGAGCTTATTTAGTCACGATAGCAGAGTGGTTGGGTGATCGGAGTTCAAGCCAAGTGACCCGAGTTCGATCCCCAGGTGGCAGACTATATATATATATATATATATATATATATATATATATATATATATATATATATATATATATATATATATATATATATATATATATATATATATATATATATATATATTGATACAGACAGAGACATTGGCTTGGACACAAAGACGGGTGGGGAACCCGGGGAACCGAACCCGTTACGTTGTCCCAAAAATATCTTTGTTGCAAGGTGGCTTGAAAATACTTAATTGTCTAGACCTGTGTCTACCCCTGTATTGGTAATGGGGTAAAATATTTATTTATTTAGGATTTGTTATAAGTAAAACAAATAGAAGTATAAATTAAAATTATATTCTATATGGAATTTGCCTTTAAATCTTTGAGGGTCGGATTTAGGTACAGAGATATTTGCGAAAGTATTTATAATTAACATTTTTGGAGCTTTGGGGTTTCCTTTAGCGAGAAGGGGTGGACATATAGGCGATTTATTACTCTATGTTCTTATGTTTGGTAAAAGTTAAAATACGACTCTACTAAATATTAGATTGAATACAGAATCTTGAACAGCCTCATACGAAGCTGAGATATGCTGGTTCAAATCCAGCTATTGAATAGTGGATGTTATTATTTATTATATAAATGAACAATTAAAAAAACTGTTCAGGGCCGGATTCGTAGCCGCGATCCCTACTGTACCATGGCGTTGCTACCAACTCTGAACCCCCGCGTCAAACACGGAACATTTTTTAAATCTCTCTTTCGAACGCCTTTTTAGGGACATGGGCGCCATCTTATTAAACCTAGGATTTGGCTCTTTCATTTGTTATCTTTCTCATTTATATTAAGAAAGAAAGCGAGAAGATGTTTACTTATTTATCACTGCAACCAGAATTACGTAACAAATTACGTACAAATTATAATAAAAGTTTTACATGTATATTCGATTTTTCAAATATACATAGATAGCCGATAAGTTATGATATTTACATAGATTAAAACTTATGTTCGAATTATATCGTTGGCTTAGACGTAAGAGACGACGGGCTCACCACCTGTCACACTGTTCCACAAAATGTCTTCGGTGGAAGGTGGGTCAAAGGGACTTAATTGTCTAGACTAGACCTCTGTCTACCCCTGGGGATCGACCTCGGATCTCTTGATTCGAAATTCCGACCTCCCAACCACTCGGCTATCATGACATATAACGCCCGTCTGAATCGAACCCCGAAAACAAATGCGTAGTCCACTCGTCAATAGTAGACGTCATAAACAACAGTTACAAGAATAGTTAAAAGAATAGTTACTAACCGTAGCTATTTATCTCAATTCGTGTGAAATTAAAGTGACGACAAGAGTTTCCAATTAACTATTAGGCAGACGTCGTTAGATCGGATCGGAGGTCGTTGACCGAGTAATCGATTGTGGTACGAAAACATGTAATTTATATGTGATATGTTTATATAAGATGACTGATGGTCTGGAGCGGTGGGAGGAGGGGAAGAGGGGAGGGGAAGGGTGTAATTACCTCCCCCGCATTGGCTTGCATTAGTACATTTTTTGTCGCATGCGGAAGACACAAATCAAATCTATTTATCGCTATACTCGTAAGGAATATATATCTGGTTGTCAGAGATCTATCGAAAACCAGAATGTTATCTAAGAAACAGATGGTCGCCCTCTCGGTGGTAGAGCAAGTTGACCGGAACTGGTCATCGAGTACTCCCCCTGTCTCCGAACTTCAGGCAACCTTACAATGCTCCAGTGTAGCTTGTCCATCTCTTCTTCCAGCTCCAAAATCGTCTCGTTGGTCCACAGTATGCGTGCGTTATAGCCATATCCAGTCGTCGAGGTTGGCAGTGCGATCTCATTCGGAGAGTCTTGGCAAACCCTGGCCCACCGTTACAATGGCCGCCACCTTTGGCCAGGTCTAGCGTGGCCCCGCTTTTTGTGTACTCTTCATAGAGGTTTTTTTTTTATAGAAAAGGAAGGCAAACGAGCAGGTGGCTCACGTGACGGTAAGTGATTACCGCCGCCCATGAACACCCGCAATACCAGAGGCATAGCAGATGCATTGCCTCCCTTAGAGTGCCCCCACCCCCCCTCCAGAATTGGGGGAAGGGGGTGTGTGGGCCACCGGTTACCTGCACTCGCCAGACGAAACGCAGAAGTTTGTTAGACTTCCACTTCACGCCGGTATTCTGTGAGGTCGTGGTACTTCCCCGATCGAGCCGGCCCATTCATGCAACAACAAAAGCTGATGCGTGGCTCTACCACTGTTACCGGTTTTGCCATAGTTGCCACGCTTGGTGAGCGAGTTGGCAACCGTAGTTTTTTGTCTCTATGATGATATTCAGGACGTAGGATGCAGATGCTGCTGCCCATCTCTTGATATTTTGAGGTCCCTGTCAACTTTTACGACACCCATAGTATGAGACTGGATGGCAGAACCGCTACCATATGGCATAAAACATTTATTTACATGGGATTCTTTAATTTAGTTCTTACTTAAGTGAAAAATGTATCATGCCAACTATAACGTTGATTAGAAATTTCCGAAACTTTCTCCATTGTTAATAGTCACGATAGCCGAGTGAATGGGTGATCAGAATTCGAGGCAAGAGATCAGAGTTTGATCCCCACGGTTCATACCAATGGGCATTTTAAAACTAATGTACGATTTATATCGTTGGCTTGGATAAAAGACGGCGATTTGATTTGATTTCATTTGACTTGAATTTGGAATGGCGTGAAGATATTGCAGCATCCTTGTAAAGACAGTATCCCCGTGACCACGTAGTTTGTAAAAAACTAAATAAAAACGCGATAAAATCAGAATATCGTTTTATTCAAGATGTACAGCGTTCGCGTAAATACAAGAAATCATTAAGTCTATTTCTTTCTATATCTTCGGTGGAAGGTGAGTCATAGGGACTTAATTGTCTAGACTTGACCTCTGTCTACCCCTGTATTGGGAATTGCGTGAAGATATTTATTTATTTATACTATTTCTTTCTAACTTTTTCTTTTAAATCTTCATCTAAACTGTTTTGTCGTCCCCAACACTAACGCAGCCAGAACAGTTCTTTCAACAGATAATTGCAACACTCGACACACATCTCGGGAGCGCGAGCATAATGATCCTGGATGAGAAAGTTATTACGCTCAGCGCTAACGGACCCTTGACCTTGCTCGTCATAAAGTGTTCCGCTCTGAGATGACGCGTTATTGACTGTTGACACTGATGCCGATCTAGGACGTCGGTTACCGCACGCAGACTGTCACGAAGAAGTCTTGGTGGTTTTATTAGGAGTGATAGTTTTGATACAGGAAACTTTTTCTTTATGTTGACTGCCTGTAAAATTTTGTTGTCGGATACAGGAATCTCATGTAATTTAATAAATAGCTACGTGGTAAAAATGTCTTCGCTCCATTCTCAGTGCTGGGGTAGACAGAGGTCTAGCCAATTAAATTCTTTCAATTCAACATTCATCGAAGATATTTTTGGGGCAACGTAACTCAACACTTAGCCTGTCGTCTTCTTCATGTCCAACCAACCAAATAAATTGTACATATTTTGAAAACCCATTGGTGCAAACCTCTACGAACTCGGGTCTCTTAACTCGAACTCCGATCAACCAACCACTCGACTATCGTGACCAAGGTGGCACTGAAAGTTTTTAGAACTGGCCTGTTAGAAATGTTGTCAATGAAAATTTCTTTTAAATTTTGGATATAGAATTTGGTTATGTGAATAAATAATAAATATCTTAACGCAATTTCCAATACAGGGGTAGACAGAGGTCTAGTCTAGACATTTAAGTCCCTTCGACCCACCTTCCACCGAAGATATTTTCGGGACAACGTGACAGGTGGTGAGCTCGTCGCCGTCTTTATGTCCAAGCCAACGATATAATTTGTACATAGGTTTTTAGAAAAACCCATTGGTACGGCCACTTGAGGATCAACTCGGGTCTCTTGAAATTCCGACCACCCAACCACTCGGCTATCGTGACCTCACTTGTTCATATGTGGTAATGCATTTATTTGTCATTTGTTTTTGGGAATTGACGGCAATTCCGAAGATCTAGTTACACTTCAAAATTAATTTAGCGCGAGACAATTTTCTGTCCATGATTTTTTACGACTTTCATAGTGGTCTTATCCAACAACAAATTATTATTCAACAAATGGTAGACTTCGATTGGCATCTAATATGGAAATTCAATTTCATGCCTCAGTTTACAGTTAGTTTGATGAGTTTATCTCAGTGATTATCTGCTTGAGGGATGTTCTTTGATAGTGACATCTGTAGATAACATGAGAAATGTGCGACGCATGATAGAGGAAGATAAAAGAGTGACTTACCAGGAAATGCGGGCAAGCTTAGGCATTGCGCCTTCCTATGGATTGGTGTCAAAGAATTTAGAAAAGATCTATGGAGGACTAGAATGCTGTTTTTGATATCTTGCTAGATGCAAGCTTGATACATTGCTACGAATCCTAAAACCTAAAGACTGCTCAGTGGGTGTTGCCTTTTGAGCCTCTGGCAACAAGCGAAAGAAAGGAAGAAGTCATGGTAGAAAGATTATTGTCTCGTTCTTTGGTTGGAGAGGTAATTTCGCGACAGTTGTGCTGGAAGATAGAAGGACAATTACTGCAGATTAATATGTTAACTGTTGTTTGCTTGATGTATTGGTAAATGGACAGTACCGCTGTGGAAACAGGATACACTTTCACCACGACAATGCTTCAGCGCACTGTCTGTGAAACGAACTTTTAAATATTTGTCAATGGTGTCGGGATAATGAATCACCCGCCATATAACCCCACTATAACGCTCTGTGACTTTCATTTATTCCAGATTTATTTATTACCATAGATAAACTTTTCGGTGTTCGCTCTACAAGTCCAGAAGATGTGGCGAGTGTAGTCCAAAACAACCCTAAGGAATAATGGGCACACTGGGATGGGAACACTTGGGAGAAAAAAGTAACGTTTTTTAACAGTAAATGTTTTCCAAATGGCAATTTTCTATATTGAACCGTTTTTGGTTACCTAAGGACTTTCTGGACGACCTATATAACTAGATTTCTTTTAAATAAATCGATGGATGTAATACACACCCCGCTACAAAGTAAGAGTTTGCATATTCTGTCCATTCTTGCTTCCTTCAGAAGTATACTCTGCCTCCTCGTTTTCGACGAGTACGTGTGGCGTGCACACAGGTTTTTGAGGCGTCACCAGATTTAAGGTTCCCGATATCTATTCCCATTAGGACCAAAATCTATCGGTTCTACATGTTTGTGGCAACTTAGCACACGCGTGCTTAAGCCGCTTACGTTGGGATCAGAGCAATGTATGTGATGTTGTTCCTATCTATGTACATATGTTTCAGTCAATAGTACACTTTATTTCTTCATTTTCTCTTCATCTATTTATTCATTATAAAACGATATAAATAAATAAAAAATTAAATAAATATCTTCACGCGATTCTCAATTCAGAGGTAGACAGAGGTCTAAACAATGAATTCGTTTCGACCCACCTTCCACCAAAGATATTTTCTATATTGAACTCGAGTCTCTTGACTCGAAATTCCGACCACCCAACCACTCGGCTATCGTGACTAATGGTAGACACACACACATATATCAAATATACACGGTTATCAGAGTCAGGAAGATGCTATGCATGGTGTGAAGGTTAAGTAGTAGTAAAATAAATCATGTTTGGAGGGCGTATTCATAAAGCAATTACATTTCGCGGCTGTTGTCATGTAATGGGGCTATGCATACCGGCATGCCGGTAACTTTCCATCTGTCCATTGCCATATGTTATTCACTATCTGGATTATTTGAAACGTTATCTTCACAGTCAAGAGACCCAAGTTCGATCCGCAGGTGGCGGGCTCGTACCAATGGGGGACCGTTCGTTGTGGAAAGCTTTTGGGGAGGCCTATGTTCAGCAGCGGACTCTTCATAGGCTGTAAAGAAGAAAAAGAAGAAACTTCAATTACTGCGCGATATTCATGAGCGACAGCTACGCTTCTCGGAGTCTCTGACACTTATGCAACCTCACCGATCAGGTTTCTTCTTCATCGTTTGCTGGCCAAGCCGCTCGACTCTGGAATGGGCTACCTGAAATACTGAGACAACCCATCAGCAAGCACACATTTAAATATAACATTCGGAATCATCTGCTGAAATTGTCACACTGAGTTGCATCATTTTGTATAACATTGTTTGTATTAAATTTATTGTAATATATTTTATTTATGTTTGTCTAAGAAGTGTATATGAGTGTTTATATAATAAAAAAATACATAAATAAATATAATAAATAATTATAACATATATATTAATACATATATAGATAGGGACAACATCGCATACATTGCTCCGATCACAATGTAAGATGCTAAAGCACTTGAGGTATGGGAATTGGAAACAACGAAGGCACCACAAACACCCAGACCCGAGAAAATATAGAAAAAGTGGTTTTTCTACTTTGACCCGACCTGACGCGACCCGACCCGACTAGAATCGGACCCGGAACCTCGACAACGATGGCGACACCTTGAAAACCGGTGTTTACTTTACGGCTTTAAGGTTGACAGAGACTGCTTTTAGAATTAAATCTAATCCACTGCTCTTTCGCTTGCTTCTTTTGGTCTGACATATTTCTAATTTATTATCAAAAAAAAACCCGTTGTGTTAACCACACCATATTGTTTACGTTTGTTTATACATTTTCCCGATGATTAATTAAACAGGAATTCCTGCATCCATACGGAATAATTATAAAACGATAAAAATAAACAAAAATAAACAACTTGAACATTGTTTTAAACATGTTTACGAACACTTCAAAGCAAAGCAGTTCAACTGTTTTTTTAGAATTCGAAATCGAACTTAATAGATAAATTGGAGAGAAATTTATAGATTAGCTTCTCGTTCTGTCTCTCAGGAGGGTTAAGATTACTCGGATACCTTCTTCCGATCTGTTCTCTCTGGTTACTCCGTTGCGGATTATGGGTTAAGATATTTATTTATCA
Organism: Sericinus montela; assembly: GCA_029286605.1. Classification (NCBI taxonomy): domain Eukaryota; kingdom Metazoa; phylum Arthropoda; class Insecta; order Lepidoptera; family Papilionidae; genus Sericinus; species Sericinus montela. Next base: position 6,926,495 of record JAGSMR010000014.1, read on the forward strand.
TTTTATTTTATTAGTTTCTCGTAAAATATTCTAACAATTTGTACAAAATGTTATTTTTTTATTTTACTTTCACGCACAGTCCCTGACGGGGTAGCTAGAGAGAACAGATATACCTCTTCCGCTTCTTTAAGATTCATAATTTTCTTCACACATGCACATCTAGGAATCCAAGTACTTTTGACCCTGCCCACTTCGAGTAGTGTGCCAAAATTAGTCTCTGCCTACCACGACACCTTTTACTAACTTTCGGGTTGTATATTTTCGTCACCATTCGGCCTTCACTCATTCGCTTAACGTGCCAAAACCATCGAAGTACGCCGTTACCAATTTTAATGATAAGGTAATTTTTCAAACCTGTCACATTGCGAATCTTTTCGTTACGTTTTTGATCAGCCAAGGATATGCCGCAGATTTTACGAAGACACCGCATCTCCAGTGCATACAACTTGCTTTTATACTTCCGCTGGCATACCCAACCTGGGTATGCCAAAGAACAAAGTAAGTAAACCAGCACTGCATGCACTTTGCAGTACGCCTTGCCATTTGACTAACACAGTTAGGATACCGTTGACTTTGTTGCCGGCAGCGAACCGCCTGTCCACATTTAAATCACATCCCGGCTATATGCGCTCCCAAAGAATACAATATCTTCCCCAGTTCAATTCTTTCCCAAAGAATACAAATTCTAGATATACCTGATTAACCCGTATTTCACACTTCGTTCTGTCTTCGTCCCTTTTAAATACCAGTACCTTAGATTTATTTACTGCTTCTTCCACTTCATCATTCCATCATGCATCACTCTTTTTAGTACTACCTCTTTTCACCATCACCCATACCTCTTCCATTGCACTAACCATACCATTCCTAAGGTTCTGTCATGTTACTTCCACACATTCTTTCCTGCCATCGATGTTGCCAAGTTTTACGGTATGTTGAATATCAATACTTTCTATGTGTATCTAGGTATATACCATAAGTACGTCTGGAAGTAAGTACTAGGTACGTCTAAGTCATATAGAAAAAACATGTTAAATTTGTAAATAAATGGGTCATAAATGATATCAATGATAATGAAATAAATGCGTCATCTATAAACGACGAGCGAGCCGAGTACATGTACTTAGAAATAAATTTACATGTTTAGGGTGGACAAAGATCTACACAATTTATTTCCATCGATCTGCTAAGACATTTAGAACTAAGACATTTTTTTGGTGACAATGTCATAGGTGACGAACCTTTCGCCATTGGTGTCCAAACTCACGATAATAATAATATAATATAAATAATAACACCGCCAGGGTATTTTAAGTCTTTTGACTCGTATTCCGATCACCCAACCACTCGGCTATGTAACAAAAAAACATTAACAAATGGATACATAGATAAGGACAACACTACATAAGTTGGCAACAAAATTAAATGTATCTTATCAAATATTTATTACAGCGTCATATTTCTTAACCGAAGCTCGGTTACTCGGTCACTAAGCTATTATACTAAATAAATACATCAACGCACAATTAGACGCCACAAATAAATTTATTTATACTCTTTACGTACTCGTAATACAATAAACAAAATGAATCCGGCAATTAATTATAGGTAAAAGTGGGCCAACATTCAATATATATTTGTAGACACAACAGTGGCGTCGACTCAGTAACGATGTCATTGGATGGCTTAGTTTATTTACATTTCAGAAATTAAGGAGCTCATATAACAGAAATTACCTTATTTACTTTAACGAATTGCTCAATAATGTATATTATTAACATAAAAATAAATATCTTCACGCAATTCCCAATACAGAGGTAGAAAGAGGTCTAGTCTAGACAGTTAAGTTCCTTTGACCCATTTTCCACCGAAGACATTTTCGGGACAACATGAGCTCGTCGCTGTATTTATGTCCAATTCAACGATATAATTCCTACATAAATATTTTGAAAAACCCATTGGTACGAGTCTGCCACCTGGGGATCGAACTCGGGTCTCTTGACTCGAAATTCCGACCACCCAAACACTCGGCTATCGCGAATTAAACACACGCAACCTTATTTCCTTTAATGAACTAATTTATACTGAATATTATTAACATGTTAATAATATTATTATATAATAAGGAGAGTCTTTGAAAGAAGACTATATATTTGTTCCATTTGCCGTAGAGGAGTTCGCGCCTTGGGGTCCCCTGCGATGCAGTTTCTTAAGGAATTGTATCCGCGACTGGTCGCAGCCGCTGGTGACAAGAGGGCTGGTTCTCTTCTCGCTCAACGGTTAAGTCTTACCATTCAGCGTGGAAATGCAGCCAGCGTTCTTGGTACCGTGCCACGAGGAGTACAGCTCTATGATTATTGTAGTTTTTAGTTAATAAGTATTGTAAATAAAAAATATAACATTATAATTAAAAGTTAAAGTTTGTAAGTTTATTCAAAGTTTTCCTCTTTGTATGTAATAAATTCGTCAATTGTTATAAATGTTTTATACAGAGGAAAACTTTATTGTGTTTGTTTATCTGTTTGTGACGGGTTTTGTCTGGTACAATAAGACCGAATTCAAAATTTCTTTTTACGTAAGACAAACTATTTATGTCAAGTGTATTGTATGTAACTTGAAGCTTTGATCAATAAATAATAATAATAAAATAGATAAATAGCGACAACATTATATACATTGCTCTTATTTCAATGTAAGCACCTACAATTGTGTTATGGAATCAGAAACAACGAAGGTACCACTAACACCCTGAGACGAGACTGAAAAAGTTGTTTTGTTTAACTTTAACCGGTCCTGAAATCGAACCCGGAACCCCAGAGCAGGCGACGTCTTGAAAACCGCTATAACCGCCACTTGACCAGGGAATTTTCAAGTAAGTTTTTACAGCCTCACAGCGTTTGAGAGGTTTTCTTATTTTTCAACAGCATTCTGAGGGCGATATCTGGTAGAAGTAACTGCCCCGTCCAGAACCACTGGATAGGGATTGTACTAGGTCACAAATGATACTTGTTCAAATAGATGTAAACTAACAATACTAACATAGTTTTAATTGAAATTGTTACTAACCGGATTACTGACCATTCAATATGGATAACTTTTTTGTCCGAATCAAATAAATTATTATTATTATTTTAGGATATGACCTGTCTAAGAAGAATAAGTTGTTTAGAAAAAGGCGACAGACTCACCTATCGTGTAGTCTCAAATATGCTTCGATGAAATGTGAATAGAAAGGATCTAATTATCTAGACATCTGTTTATCAAAGTATTGGGAATATGCTGAAGATAAAAGCAGAGTTAATAATAAATGTCCTTTATGCATATTCTTGTACGTTAAGGGAAAGTTATTAGAGGAAAAGATGTTTTGATGAAAAGATATTCAAAAAAGTACATATTCTGGTATAAAAAAAGTCACGATAGCCGAGTGGTTGGGTGGTCGGAATTTCGAGTCGAGAGACCCGTGTTCGATTCCCAGGTGGCAGACTCGTACCAATGGGTTTTTCAATGGTCACCTGTCACATTGTCCCGAAAATATCTTCGGTGGAAGGTGCGTCGAAGGGACTTAATTGTCTATACTAGGCGTCTATCTACCCCTGTATTGGGAATTGCGTGAAGATATTTATTTATTTACTTATTTACATATTCTGGAAGATCATTCGATCCTAGATCGCTAGCAAATGACGAAGTTAAATACGATGCTCTAACCACTGACCTATTGCTATACAGCTGTAATTACACTTCAATTAGACACAAAACATTATGCAGAGGTCATCTTTACAATGAATTTCCACAAAAAGTAATAACAGATAAATAAAGCTAATTTGATTTAACTTTATGGCTCTTGAGATTAAGTCCAAATTGCTATAAACCTTAATCACTTCCGACGAAATATTTATAAATGCAAATCATTGTACATTCTTTCAATACAGAAGGGTTGGTCATGTCATTGAATTTGAACTTTTCAGTATTAGAATAAGAATGGTTATTGTGTGATACGCTTTTGGAGTTGTCTATTGAGTCATTGATCTGTTACGGCTGTGCCAATAATCATTAGTTCATCGTTTGAACGTTTAATACTTAATTGTGTTTACATAATTTTACTACAGAGTAAGTCTGGTGAACAGAGTGTTTTGCTTTAATATACGAGTGACCCAGGTGTGGCGCTGGCTGGCGCATTGCTATAGGACGATATTCGATTTTCAAATTATATTTTTTCTGAAAAAAAAAAAAATCTTAATAGAAATCCCAATACTGGTGCTATATAAAGATAAAGGTCGGAATTTCGATCCCCACGTGGCAGGCTCGTACCAATGTGTTGTCCAAAAACTTAGGAACAAATTATATCGTTGGCTTGGATATAAAGACGGCGGCGGGCTCACCACCTGTCACGTTGTCCCGAAAATATCTTCGGTGGAAGGTGGGTTGAAGGGACTAAATTTTCTAGACTAGACCTCTGTCTACCTCTGTATTGGGAATTGCGCGATGATATTTATTTATTTATTTTATTTATTATAAGATTATTAATGGATGTGGCATTTTATACGGTTTCGCTGATTCTCGCGTGGTTCTAATAAACATGCAATCTTCTTTAAACCGTAGACCAAGGCTTTGTTCCAGGCTGCACTAATCTTTTAGATCTTATATTATAATATAGTTTAGAGACAATTAATTGCGTGTAGACTAAATGGATGCCGCGTAATAAGGCTTCGTTGACTTTAGCGTGAAAAACTTTAAAATTGGAACCTTGATAATATATCATGTTTTTAAACTAACGGTAAGTAATCTCGTATAAATAAGTGTATTGCTAGTTTAATAGGTCTTTTTAGTACATGAAGAAAAGATTCTTAAGTGCAATCAAATGAACTCTACACATAGCGGTAAATAAATAAATATCTTCACGCAATTCCCAATACAGGGGTAGACAGAGGCCTAGTCTATAAAATTAAGCCACTTCGACCAAGTCATGTCCAAGCCAACGATAAAAATACATAAGTTTTTGAAAAACACATTGGTACGAGCCTGCCACCTGGGTATCGAACTCGGGTCTCTTTACTCGAAATTCCGACCACCCAACCACTCGGCTATTGTGACATTACACATAGTAGTAAACACATAGTCCCAAAGTAAACAGCTAAAGCACTTGTGTTATGGAATCAGAAACAACGGAATATACCACAAACACCCAGGCGACCTGCACACAAATATTATAATACGCCACCTCCACCTACTGTTCCTAATTCCAGTTTCTCTTTAGCCCTAAGGTTGTCTAGAAGAGATCGCTCTTTAGCGATAAGACCGCCTTATTGTATACATACGTATCCATAAGTTTTCTCTGTGTTGTATTTATTCCTTGTATATCTGTGGTGAATAACAAAGTATAAACCACTACTACTAAACCACTAGTGGTATGAAAACGGAAACAAATGTACTACAAATATAAAGACACGAGACAATTTAGAGAAAGAAGTTTTCTATACACGTCCGGGAAAGGAACCCCGGATTTAAAATGGTGTACAGAAAAGAGATACAGAAAATATGGTTTTCTATACACGTCCGGGAATCGTACTAGGGACCTAAGTGCATGCGACACTAAAAAACAGCTTCCGCCAATCATTCATTCTTAATTCCTACATACCTTGCTAAAAATTCTTATATTCCTTGCTTATGTCTTATAAGTGATTAAAGTTCTGTACCAATAGCCCAGATCTTCGTTATTCTATGTCCGGATGCCTCATACTCTTTGCCGCTTTGCGACTAGGTCGCCATTTTATGCAGCCGGAGTGAGTCTTCGGTATCATGAAACATTAATTGCACGTAATATGCTACTATAAATAATAAAATAAATATCTTCACGCCATTACCAAAACAGAGGTAAATAGAAGTCTAGGCATTCAGGTCCTTTTGACCCATCTTCCACCGAAGACATTTTGGAACAACGTGACAGTGGCTGAGCCCGTCGCCGTCTTTATGTCCAAGCCAGTGATATGAATCGTACATAGGTTTTGAACAAACCCATTGGTACGAGCCTGCCACCTGGGGATCGAACTCGGGTCTCTCGACTCGAGTTCTTATCACCCAACCACCCGGCTTTCGTGACTTAAGGTATAAACAACTCAATCCAAAAAAAAACAACCACAAAGTAAAAACTGAACTCAAAGTTGTCATTAAGATAAAACTAAGATTACAAACTAAACTGACTAAACTAAAGTAAACTGTTGAAAACGACCTCGAGTGGCGAACACACCGGTTTTCAAGTGTCGCTATCTCTGAGATCCCGGGTTCGATTCTCGTCCGGGTCTATGTACAAAAAGCACTTCCACATTTTCCCGGGTCTGGGTGTTTGTGGTGCCATTGTTGTTTCCGATTCCATAACACAAATGCTTAAGCTGCTTACTTGTGACGTTGTCCCCATCTGTGTATGTATTTATTATTTATTTTTATTGTATACATTACAAATATAAAGTCCACTGCAGGACGAAGCCCTTTTCAAGGAAGAATTAGACATAACTGTCACAATTCTCAGTACCAGATACTTTGAACCTTAGACGCTTATGGCTGTCATCGTTTTGCTGAATGGTTATCTGGTATTTTCGAGATGGATATTCCGCCTTCTGTTGGTAAGCAATTTCAATTTCAAGGTTCTTTCTTTAGTCTCTTCTTACGACACTCATATGAAGATAGTGATTAGCATGTTCTTACGCTATAACCACTTTTACAGCCAAATAATTGTCATATATTCATGTATGTATAAGTCAAATATATATCAAATGCAAAAGTCAAAATAGCTAATTGGTTGGGTAATCGGAATTCGAGTAAAGAGAGCTGAGTTCGATCGCCAACGGTCAATAATGTCATCGGATGGAGGTGGGTCGAAAGGAATTAATTGTCTAGACCTCTGTCTGCCCCTGTATTGGGAATGGCGTGAAGATATTTTCGTGTTTGTATATCTTCTCAAGGTCTTCGTTACATAACTTTCGACCCACTTTTCATTGAAGCTTATGCCTACATGACAGATTGGTGAGTCTATCACCGTCTTAATATCTAAGCTACAATTTATTTTACATACATGTTTATTTAAATAGATTAATAAGTCCATATAGACGACCACATTTCTAATATAAACACTCATATTCATCAAAATTTTGCCTCTAGCGGGATTCGGAACCGTAACCCTTAACTTCGAAGACAGGGTCACTACGAACTCACCTATCGGTATAATTGTTGTTTTAAGTATTTTATGTATATATGTAATGTTATAATAACATTGCAAAAATCGGAACGATAATATTTTATCCGTTCTTTATCCTCTAATTGGATTACATAAAACTAAACCACATCCGCGGCTCAAAGTTCATTGAGCTCATGTTCGAATTTATCACGTAACATTAAAATATATATAGTGATTCATCTCTTCACATTATTGTTCGGCGTAACAAGAGAATGAGGAAAATATATGGTGATCAAACTGCAAAGTTCTATTTAACTCACCTTTGTATCTATTTATAAAGCAAAGAGCAATGAATTGGCAGACGTAAATAAATTGCGACCTACATACAGAGTAATGGCGGAAATAATACATGTAGAGATGAAGGTCGTTTCCGATTTCAATACAAATTCTGCTGTTTTGTAAGTTATAAATCCATATTTATAAGTTTTCCATACGAGCACTCCTGCGCTGGACACATAATTAAATAAAATAAATTGTTGCATCTAAAACTGCTGCCTTTGCAAGTAACAAGAGACACACTATGACATATAACATGAGTTTGTTATAAGGAAACTCGTACAGATACTGTAGTCAGTGGTAGTTGTTCATAATATATAACATTAGCGTCTAGGATTTAGGGCTTCTAATCCTGACGTAACAAATTCAAACACTAAACAGGGAGTGTCCATTAGACTAGTTATTACGCTGAAAAGTAAAACTGGTTTATTATAGCTTTATTACTATAAGACTTCAAGACGTAAATAGCGAAAAACTGAAGGATTTTTGTCAATTGTTTATTCAGCTCTTCTACATGTGCGATGTAGCGCATGTTCAAACAAAACGTTTGAAATAAAAGATCAAGTGATGAATCACACATTGTAAACGACACAAACACTTAAAAACCCGACAAGGACTAACGCTAACATATCAAGTGGTTGAAAACATTAATTAAGGTTACAACATAAACGAACGGCGACCATCAGAAAGCTCCATGAGCCGAGTTTATTTTTCATTCATACAAACGACAAACACAAGTGTCCGACTTACTAACACAGATAAGGGAAATATATTCATACTACGTCGCAATTGGTACTCTATAACTATGCCAATAAAATTGTTGTTTCGACGGAAGCGTTGGGTAATGTTGCACATGGGGTATAGTAAACATAGGAGCGAGACGCCGGCGCAGTGTCAGCCAGTCAGTCGCTGAGAGCTCAGTTGAAAGCAAGCGGTTATTGTACGGCACGCGCTGAACCACGCGCACGCGTCTAATACAAATACAATTCGAATATTTTTTTGGGTGTAGCGCCGGGGTGCGTCTTAGTTCCAGTGCTTTAAAATTTATACGCGATATACGAAACGTATTTTTTTGGTGTAAACGTGATTGTTTTGAAGTGAATTGTTACTTGGTCCATCGCATGCAGATGCTGAGTCGCATGGTAAGTGATTTTGTAATATTTCTTGCAGCGTCGTTTGAATGCTCCTATTGTCTTGGAAGCGGGAGATCGTTTTCTTTTTAAAACAACGTTAGAATCAATGGTACTTTCATCTCTACTAGTTTTATTTACAAGCTTATCAAGTTCTAATTAAAGAGCTGTAAACGTGTTAATGACGGCTGTAAAGTTTTACGAGTTTTCGCTTGAAATGTAAATTTTATCGTTCGAGATGGTAAAACGGTTAGTGCGGCATGTACTTGAACTTATACTTGCCGGAGTTTTGTTAACGTTGCGTTTATTATCTAGATAGTTTGAGTTTCATGTAGCGTATGAAATATGACTAAAGTTTATGGAAGAATATCTTTTATAGTTTTAAGTTATTAGTGATTGATGAGCAAGGTCTTTTTAAGAAAATATCTTCTAAAATCTAACTTCTTTTTTGTTTAGCATGAATATTAATTTTTAAATAAAAGTGCATATAACACATTTATTTAATATTTATTAATCTTCACGCACAGTCCCTGACGGGGTAGCTAGAGAGTACAGTTGGACAAGTGTTACGATCCTTACATATCACTTTCGCTTCTTTCAAATTCATCATTTTTTTCATATATTTATTTAAGATAGTATAATTTTTAAAATAGAGTGAGTAATTGCATAGAATTCGTTTCTTTTCGTGGTTGACGTAGGGCGTGACTAAGAGAGAATCCTTGACAATATCACTGCCTACTCACGGTGGGATAACCATCTCGAAACATGCGACCAAAATAAGCTCACCGGTGACTGATACAGCGTCTTAGGTACAAGTATTGCGATTGGCGATCGTGGCGATCATGACAAACCCTCGCACGGAAAAGGCCAATGTCTAGTGGACTCTTACCGGCCGTTATGAATGTATAAATTTGTAAATCAAATGATCCTTACAAGGATTTTTTCGGTGAACGTGCATAGACCTTGTAGAAATTAGTGCATTGCCAATTTTTATCTCGCAAGGTTGTCATTATCTTCCATCGCTTTGTTTGCGATTATTTGATTTGTTTATCATTAAAGCCAATTTAATAGCAAGTTCTCTGAATGTTCGATTATCGTGCGCGCAATGTGTATAGTGTTTGGCTTTAAATCCATAAAAAAGCCTATGGCTTATGTTACCTAGTACTTATGTTATGACATTTTATTATTTATATAACGGCTGTATTGTTTTTGAGAGATTTCAGTTAGTAGATTAAATAATATTGTTTTTTTTTTAGTTATAAATTAATAAATTGGTTTTTTTAACGTACACATTACAGATCAATCTGTATAATACTTTGTTTATTACAGTTTTTAAATTATTTATGAATACAATTATTTATGTATACAATTATTTATGAATACAATTATTTATGTATACAATTATTAATTTAAAGAGGCTGCTGAGTCCCGGTGGGGGTCATAAAGAAAATGCGTTTCCTACGTTTTTTGGTACCTTCGTTAATAAGTCACGATAGCCGCGTGGTTGGGTGGTCGGAATTTCGAGCCGAGAGACCCGAGTTCGATCCCCAGGTAGGCAGGCTCGTACCAATGGGTTTTTCAAAAACTTATGTACGAATTATATTTATGTATTCATATTTATTTAAATTTATTCGTTATTTCTGATTTCATAATACAAATACTTATGATGCTTACTTTGGGATCTGAGCAATGTATTGTTATTATAGTTTACAAAATAACTAACAATTTATGTAAAATATGAGATCTGTGTACACAATTCAGTTGTTTTCATTCCAGTATTAATGTTAACAAACAAATATCGTATCATAATATTTTTTATTATTCGTAAATAATGTTACTAATAACAAGTTATAAATATTTATGACAGTATCAGTGTTTTTGTTAGTATATATTTTCATACAAACCTTAAATACCTGACATAACAAAAATGGAAAGTAAGCCCACGATAGTTGAGTAGTTGAGTGATCGGGATTCGCATAAGAAAAATCAGATTCGATCCCCAGGAGTTGTACCGATGAGTTTTGTCGAAACTTGTGTACGTTTTATATTGCTTGACACCAAGATGGCTACATGCTCACCACTGTAACTTAAGTATATAATTTATTTTCAATAAAAATATATATTTTCACGCTATTCCCAATACAGGGGGTCTACCCCTGTATTGAATTCCCAATACATTGGTCTAGACAATTGAGTCCTTTCGACCCACCTTCCACGGAAGACATTTTTTGTTAACATGTTAAAATGGACAGGTGGTATGCCCATCGCCGTGTTTATGTCCAAGCCAACGTTATAAATCGTATGTAAGTTTTTTGAAAAAGCCCATTGGTTCCAACCTTGGTGATCGAACTTAGGTCTTTCAACTTGAATTCTGACCACCTAACCTCTCCGCTATCGCGACTCCCTAAATTATAATCAAAAAGTAACACTAGTCGACATGGAGTCAACATCCAAACGTAATCTTTGTTCAAATACCAAACCCTTCTGCCTCAGCAATAACATCGTTTTTTACAACAATGTCATTGCACTAACCGAACGGTTCATTTATTTAACTAGTTCCAGTTTATTTAACTGTAATACGAGCCGCCGGCTCGTGCCTTCGAAATGATGCAACGGAATTGACTGTTTTTATGTAACTATTATTTCGTATCATATACTAAAACAGTAATCATTGTAATCTCTTTCTTTATTTATGTCTGATTTTGGTACTGCCGCCATCGTCTGTTACTTTTGAATATGATAGCTGAATATTCATGACTTTTCAGTCAGGAAATATTAATAAGATCATGCCATGTAATTTATAACGCACTTTTTTGCATGGTTGGTTTGTTTATTACGTAAATATTAGGCAAAAATTGCGTATTAAACCACTGTAAAGTTTAGTCTGTGGCTATTACATATAATAATTAATATTATTAATGAGAACTCTATGAAGTTGGCTACCCGAGGAAACCGAACGAGATATTGGAAAATTGCCGTAGAAATTCACTCATAATACAATAATTATGAATACTTTAGAAATATTTATTAAATACAGATAGACTATATGGTTTTGTTTAAACGCTTTTTATTTCATATATTTACATATATATATATATATATATATATATATATATATATATATATATATATATATATATATATATATATATATATATATATATATATATATATATATATATATATATATATATATATATATATATATATATATATATATATATATATTATTAGTCAGCTACATCAGTACAAAATAGTATATGAATAAATAATATAACATAAATATATTTCTACTAATTTTTGAAAAACCCATTGATACGAGCCTTGGGGATTGAACTCGGGTCTCTCGACTCGAATTCCGATCAAACTACTTTGCTGTCCAGACTTTTTTTATAAAATAAAAATATCTTCACGCCATTCCTAATACAGGGATACGGCAGAGGTCTTTTCGGGACAACGTGAAAGGTGGTGAGCCCGTCGCCGTCTTTATGTCCAAGCCAAGGGTATTATTTGATTAATATTAACTAAAATGCAATATTTTACTAATCCTAACATTAATAGCAGTAATAAACTTCTAAAGTAGCCGGTCGGATGGTAACTTGAGAGTTATGCAAAAACGTTCGTATTCATTTAAGTTAGAGTTAGTTGCAAGATCTCCGAGACATCAATCATGTTGTGACAGGGTTTCGATTAAATGCTGGATGAGTTACATACCACTACTTAAGTCCTCTCCGTTCCTCGTATGTATGTCGTTACTTTAGTTGGGTTTTTCTAGTTAATCGCAACTCGAAGTGGATAATACATGTATTTCTTTAGATACATTTACGTACATATGAATAGACTGAAAAAATATTACATACATTGCTCTGATGAACGTCGCGATTGCTGAGAGGTTGGGTGGTTGGAATTTCGAGTCAATAGACCCGAGTTCGAACCCCAGTTGGTTAGCAGAAAAACAGCTTTTTCTAATTTATCTCGGATCTGGGTGTTTGTGTCTTCGTTGTTTCTGATTCCATAAAACAAGTCCTTTAGCTACTTTAGAATGAGAGCAATAAATAAACAAATGAAATAAATATCTTACGGAGTAGACAGAGGTCTAGTCTGGACAATTAAGTGTCTAAGACCCACCTTCCACCGAAGATATTTTCGGGACAACGCGACAGGCGGTGAGCCCGTCGCCGTCTTTATGTCCAAGAGAACGATGTAATTCGTACATAAGTTTTTGAAAAACCTCATTGGTACGAGCCTGCCACCTGGGTATCGAACTCGGGTCTCTTGACTCGAAATTCCGACCACTCAACCTCTCGGCTATCGTGACTCTCAGATAGATATTAGATATCTCTATATTAGATAGACAGATGAAAACTTCTCAAACAAAACCATATAGTCTATCTGTATATAATAAATGTTCCTAAAGTATTCCTAATTATTGTAGTATGAAAGAATTTCTACAGCAATTATCCAATTGCTTATTCGGTTTCTTAGGGTAACCAGCTTCATACAAATACAATAAAATTCACTTTTACTTATTCCACATTTATTTATGTTAAAGTACCTTACCAGAGTTTCGCCTTTATGGCATTATCAAAGGTTTCTTATTACAATTGTAATAATTTTTGGACTTGATGCCTCTTATGGCATTACTGCCAGTCAACCCTTCAGCCAATAACATTTTTTTCTACCATAACTTTTTATTGCAATTAAACTAACTACACTAAATGTAAATTAAAATTATGTGGTTACCCTAACAAAAGGCTGTGCTCCAATCTATTACAGGCATTTGGAACAATTTTATCCAATCAACTAAGACGCGTTTACGATTGACGAGAGGTCTCTCGATGACTCGTTAGTATCGAATAATATTTCATCGTTAAGCGGGCGGCAACATTGCGGTTTGACATTTGACATGTTGCATTGATTTGGCGCCATTTTTAAAAATCTTTTTTTTATTTGACGCTAACGATTCACTGCCGGCGGCCGTGTTTATAATATTTGATTATTTATTCATAAAAAAAGCAAATATATTTGCCACAAATATATTTGCTTGCTGCAAATATCTTTTAGGCGCTTTCTTGCGCGCTGTCTATAGTAAGCACTGGATTAAATTGGTCATGACTCTACAAAATTAATTAGTCGATTTTAAAACATTGACACTGAGACAAAGTTTTTGCCTCCTCCTACCTCTAGTGTCGACGCTTTGCCTCTCATAAGTACTTTGAAAAGTCTGGGTGACATCAGAAAGCTGAATTGAATGAAGGGAGCAAATAAATAAAACACATAATAATAAATATTAAATACATACATTGCTTTGATCCCAAAGTAAGTATGCTGTTATGGAGCCAGAAACAATTAAGGTACCCCAAAAACCCAGACGCGTAAAAATGTAGGAATAGTGGTTTTCTACATTGACCCGTCCGGGAATCGAATCCAAGACCTCAGGCCTGGCGACTGAAAACCGGTGTGAAAGCCACTCGACCGCGGCGGCGGCAAAGCGTCAACAAAATATAAGTCACTCAAATGTAAGATGCTAAAGCACTTGTGGTATAGGAATCGGAAACAACGAAGGCACCACAAACACCCAGACCCGAGAAAATGTAGAAATTGTGGTTTTCTACATAGAACCGTACGGGAATCGAACCCGGGACCTCGAGATGGGGATACTTTGATAACCAGTGTGTACGCCACTCGTCCACGGAGGTCGTGGATGAGTGTAACTGTGGATCTCAGTTTTTGGCACAATTACCAGCGCCATAGGTCGTTCCGCAGCATTAAGCTGAGCTTTATCCTATCGCTAATACGATACATACTAATTACTAATTTATTTTATTTGCTTATTCTTTGTTCAATTAATCTTTTCATGTATGTATTTATAAAATGTCTTCACGTTATTCCCAATACTGGGGTAGACAGAGGTATAGACAATTAAGTCCTTGCGACTCACCTTCCACCGAAAATTTTTGGGACAACGCGGCACTTGGAGAGTCTGTCGCCGTATGTAAACTGAACTGTTTTGTCTTGTGCTCTGAAGCAAACTTTCACAGTTTACGTCCATTTCGGAATTTTAACTCCTTTTTACGTTCGCTATTTTTGGTGCTTGATAATTTCTTCAATTAGACAGCCTCCTCGTTGAAAGCTATGTTAATTTTCTTTGTTAATTGATTTCCTGTGTATACATTTTAGGATTGATTGCTTCGTTTCGTGACTGTTGATTTGTCTTTACCAAATACGTTTGAGTTTTTCTGGTGCTTTTAGAATTGTTTTCGGGCTATTTGTTTTTACATGGGATTCTTTGAAAGCCACGATAGCCGAGTGGTTAGGTCAGAATTACGAGTCAAGAGACGCGAGTTCGATCACCAGATGGAAGATGTTTTTTTTTTCAAAAACTTACTCCTATGTACGATAGCCGAGTCACGATAGCCGAGTTGTTGGGTGGTCGGAATTTCGAGTCGAGAGACCCGAGTTCGATCCCCAGGTGGCAGTACCAATGAGTTTTTCAAAAACTTATGTACGAATTTCGTCGTTGGCTTGGACATAAAGGCGGCGACGGGCTCACCACCTGTCACGTTGTCCCGAAAATACTTTCGGTGGAAGGTGGGTCAAAGGGACTTAATTGTCTAGACTTGACCTCTGTCTACCCCTGTATTGGGAATTGCGTGAAGATATTTATTTTATTTATTATTTACTCCTATGTACGAATTATATCGTTGGCGTGGATATTGACACGGCGACGGGCTCACCACCTGTCACGTTGTCCCAAAAATATCTTCTGTGGAAGGTGGGTCGAAACGGCTTAATAGTCAAAACCTCTGTCTACCCCTGTATTGGGAATGGCGTAAAGATTTTTTTGATATGTAAATAGACCTAACGAGAATATATAAAAAATATCTTAAACAATATATAGATATGGACAACATCACATACATTGCTCTGATCCCAAAGCTAAGGTGACAAGGTCCCAAGGTGACAGGCTCGTACCAATAATTTTTTCAAAAACTTATATACGAATCTTATCGTTGGCTTGGACATAAAGACGGCGATGGGTTCACCACCTGTCCCGTTGTCCGAAAAATATCATCGGTGGAAGGTGGGTCGAAGGGACTTGATTGTCTAGACTAGACCTCTGTTGGGAATTACCCTATATTGGGAATTGCGTTAAGATATTTATTTATTTATTTTTATTAAAAAGTTACAAGACCTCTATTGGTTTTGCGTTCTTTGCTTTTAAATGTCGATAGCTAGCTGGCGCCTCACTTTAGTCATAATGAATAAAACAGTTTAAAAGACTTGTTTATCTTCGTCTAATTACGTCTTAACTGCCCCAAATTGTTTTTTAAACTGGCCCACGATAAGTTATCGGTCGAACGTTAATAGATGGCGACACCTACGCAGCAAACGCTATAGCTTTTTTATTTGTTTATGCTTGCTTCTACTGCCAAGTAAAATTCACGTTGGGTGATCGGAATTCTAAGTGAGAGACCCGAGTTCTATCCTCAGAGCTCACACCAAAATTATGTACGTTTTATATCGTTGTCTTGGAAGTAAACCGCGACAGGCTCTCCACCTGTCATGTTGTCTCAAAGATGTCTTCGGCGGAAGGTGGGTCGAAATGACGGAAGGTGGGTCGAAAACCTCTGTCTACCCCTGTATTGTAATACAGACATAAATAGACATAATTAACGATCCGGTTGAATAGTTGGAAGCAACCCTGTTTTTGAAGCTGAGGGTTGGGGGTTCGAATCTTGCTAGGGGCCAATTAGTGTGATGAATATGAATTTTCGTAGTTGAGTCCTGGATTTTATAGTAGATATAAATATTTATCTAAATAATAAACATACATGTTTGTAATAATATAGTAACGTTAGCTTCGACACTAAGGCGACTATTGACTCACCACCTGTCATGTCATCCCAAATAAACCTCGACCAAAAGTGGATATAAGGATTTCATGGTATTGTCCATTTCCTATCTTTTACTTTTAACCCAAAAAAAATCTATGTTACTCCGCGTGAAACCACGAAGCTTATACATACATACATACATACAAACATACATACATACATATACATACATACATACATACATACATACATACATACATACATAACGGCCTGTTACAGTCCACTGCAGGACATAGGCCTCTCCCATAGGGAGGATTTCCCATAATCGCCACGCTTGGCTGGCGGATTGGCGATCGCAGCACCAGACCACTCGCACCTCAGACACTGCTGCCCATCTTGGTCTGATATTTTTAGAGACGGTTATCCTGCCATCAATGTTTACCATAACATTATTCAATTCCCATAGTCGCCTCTTATGACACCCACGGGAAGAAAGGGAGTGGCGATATTCTTACACCGTTACCACAGGGTCACGCACAGTTGAAATTGAATTCATGTTTTCCAAGAATCAATAATTCTGTAATATGTTGGTTTTTCTCATTAGTGTTTGTTTATTTAACAATCAAAATCTATTAAAAATCCATAAATCTTATCATAAAAATGCGCCATTAACAAATAAGTAATTACTAAAAATTTTACGTGTGTTTGTTTTATAGTATAAAGAGTGACAGTCATTAAGTAACATTAACAGTACTTAAATGACATATTTAAAATAATTTGAGACTTGTGGAGATTGAATTCGCGACCATTGTGCCCTAATGACATCGCTTTTACCATTTAAGCTACCGCATCCCTAATGAGTTCCGATTTTTAAATCTATTTTAAGCACAGATTTCTTACAGGATATGCTATTTCGACATAAGTTTCGTCGTAACATCATTAAAAAAAGTAACACACGAACCTATGGTGTCAGTCTAATTTTTGTTTTAACTATTGTGTTCTTAGAATAATTCAAATAAAAAAAAAGTTGTTTATTTTCGTTGCTTTATCATAGTACATAGACAAATTGAATGTAGTGACATTATACGCGTTAACATTTTTTAAAAAGCGGCCAGTCATTTACAAAAAAAAGTAAAAACCACATGCACAAAGGCAAAGGCACTCAAAAATTCAAACAACTCGAGCCGAAATTCACAATAAAATGGATTCAATCGAAATAAAAAAAAAATAACAAAAGCACCACACGCACAGTCATGGTATGATACCCTTAAGTAGGTTCATGTGCGCTGGAATGTGAAAAATCTATTGTTTCTGATATTCCACCATTTTAGAATTGAAATGACAATTTAAAAATGTGCTTAGCTCTGGCAGTTTTGTCAAATTATTATTAAGAAAAAGAATTGCTTTTAAAAACTGTTACGTTGGTTTGACCTGTCTTGGTATATAGCATCTCTATAATGACTTACTATTACATAATATCGTATCGAAGTTTTTCTATTAGAGAAAGAGGATACCTACGCCTGTTTCTTTCGCATATTTTTTCACCCTTAGAGGAACCTCATTACTAAATGGTAATAGATTAAAAATTGACGATCAATTGATGTAATGAACTTACATAGAGAAATAAATGATTTGATTAAATTAATGTTTTAACATTAATTTATAAGAATATCTCGTATTTGTTTATTGGGAAAAGGGTAGCTACCCGCCAGGTCGAATGTTCGTGACCTGGAGTGGACATCTCCTCCCCAGGTTGTATCTGTTGGGTTGGTAATGTTACTTTAAAAGCTGCAGTAGTTAGAGCTTTTTGCTAACAGGTAAACTTTTGCTCACTTTAAGATCCTACTTTTATTAATATTATAAGTGTAAACGTGTGTTTGTTTGGATGTTTGCATATTTGAATGTTTGGAACTTAAAACTACGGAACTTGGATTAACACATGAGTATCCTGTGAGAGAGGCATATATAATTTTTCTTGACGAATTTTGTATACTGAATAGTCACGATAGCCGAGTGTTTGGGTGATCGGAATTCGAATCAAGAGATCCGAGTTCGATCCCAAGTGGCAGGCTTGTACCAATGGGGCTTTTTTCAAAAACTTATGTACCATTCAATAAGAATAATAATGGCTCAATTACAATCTTCAGTAATGAATAAGCGACTTCAGAGAGAGATGTACGAATCTTATATTTGGTTTAGACATAAAGACGACGACAGGCTCACTACAATTTCCTACAAATGATGTCACCTTGTAATGCACATCGATAATATCCGAATAGTATTACAGCAATTACACATAATACCATAAACGAGTGACGCTAATTCTAATATTATTAAAAAAAAAAACGTTACATTTGACAAATGACAATCACCAGCCAAAGTCCCGAGTCGATTCCCATACGGGTCCTAATTTCTTTAGCTACTTACTTTGGGATGAGAGCAATGTATGTGATGTTGTCCTTATCTATGTATGTATTTGTGTATTTATTTATATTAATATTAAAAAAAATACTATCGAAAATGCGACTACAATAAACTTCAATTGAATTAAGGAAATGTGATGTCACCCCTGAATGCATCACTCCCTGTAATTGTCTGTCTGTCTCTCTCTCTCTCTCTCCCTCCCTCCCTCTCTATTTCTATCTGAGTCTCTAAACTTTTCAAACGCAAACGGAAACACACCAAAAGCAGTTAACTGGAATAAATATTACTAATGTTCCACAATGTTTAAACAACATAAGTAATGTTAAGTTTGTAACATGCTTTTAAAAAGCTTGTTCGGTCTCGGTATTATCCTTTGGACATTCAAATTTACATGTTTAACTACGAACGTTTTTTGTAAATATAGGAAAAGGTAAAAGACGCATTGACGCTCACAGTTGCGCCTGAACTCGGAATCCTTTGGGATGATTTTTTTTTGCGTCTGGGCAGGTACTACAATACTGTCTGGAACATGACAATGCCTTTGTTTTATAAAATTTTTATCTTTTTAACGGGTTCTATCAGTATTTCGCTACCGAATGTCTTTGAGAAAGACTGTATAGTATAATAAAATGGCCAGGTCAAGAGTACCCTAAATCGAAAAGAATTTATGAAGGGAATAATGAAAGTGGACGAAGCGAAACAAGAATGTAAGGATCGTAGGAGGTGGAAAGAAGTGGTCTCTGCCTACCCCTATGGGAAGGAGTCGTGAATATATGTATGTATGTATGTATAGTATAATTTTATTGATGTGTTTGTAAGTGTTTGTGTTGTAACATAAACTGGCGCCTGTACATTTATATCTTTCAGTTAATTGCTAGACATACGTTTGATGACAAAGTTATTTACTATTGATAAAAGAGATCACCATTCTCTCTCATCAGAAGATGATGAATCTGAAAGAAGCGAAAGAAGTATGTAGGGATCGTGACACTTGGCGATCTGTTCTCTCTGGCTACCCCGTTTGGGATTGTGCGTGAAGATAAATAAATAAATAAATAAACCATTCTCTCTGTTAACAGAAGCTATAACACGGTATCCCTAAAGTCAAAGACTTTATCAAAATTTACCTCAATATGCTTACTACTATTAAGCAATAAGTCGTATAAATACGTATAAATATAATAATTACGTTAACGAAAAAGCTTTGTAAAGGTGTATTTCGTTATACAGAATAATCTAAAATACTAATGAATTTATTGTATAGTCTATAAGAAAACAAAGCTCCTTGAACAAGATACTTGTAATTAAAAGTATAAATTTTCACTGTATTGTGTGACAGAGACTAATTAAATCCAGTGACGTTATTTCTTATACAAACATTTGAACAAATTAGGATTTGTTCAAATGTTTGTATATCCTCTTACGGGGAAAAATAACCTACAATTAAATGTTTACAGTGCAAACAATTGGAACTTAAATTGGCCATTAAGCGAACATGAAACAACACAAATAGAGTTGGCCAAATATGTTTAACCAAAAATATATCTTTACAATATAAATAAGGCACCTAGAGGTAAATAAAGGCATTTGCGTTCTTAATTGTATTGTTCGCGATGATCCTATCATTAAATGAAGACATTTTTTTACTAAATTAACGAATAGCTTCCGCTAATGAATCTGTGTAGATTAGTTTACTTTTAATAAATAAATAAATATCTTCACTCTTTTCAAGTACAGGGGTAGACAGAGGTCCAGTCTAGACAATTACGTCTCTTCGACCCACCTTCCGCCGAAGATATTTTCGGGACAACGTGACAGGTCTCCGGTCGCCGTTTTTATGTACAAGTCCAATATGATTCGTACATAAGTTTTTGAAAAACCTATTGGTACGAGCCTGCCATTTAGGAATCGAACTTGGGTCTCGAGTCCAAATTCCGATCACCCAACCACTCGTCTAGTTTACTTTTGTTTTAGTTATTAGAGTAGCATAGTTAAGTTTTTATAAGAAATTTAAAAATCAACTGAAATAGGCGAGTCTGAGAGAATACGGGAATACTCCTGTATTCTCAACATTGTGGTAGACAGAGGACTCGACAATTAAGTCCTTTCGACCCCTCTTCCACCAAGACCTATTTGGGACCACGTTACAGGAGATGAGCGTATCGCCTTATCAGTGCCCAAGCCAATGATACAATATATTTAAAAAGATACATGAGTATGCTCGAGTAGAAACATTCAAATTCATCACACGGATTCGAACCTACAACCCTTCCAAGACACACTTATTACCAACTAGACTATCGGGTCTTCGTCATAAATTTAAATTAGTATTATTTTTTAAAATCAAATATCTTAAACAAGGAGCAATATCTAAAGCAAGCATATCTTAAGCAAGGATTAGTTAAAAAAAACTTAATAGTCTACCGTAGAAATCGACTTTTATTAATTTTATTTTATTTGTAAATTCCATTCATTAATTGAATACAGAATAAGATGGAGTCGCAAATTGCGTTGTTGTCACATAAAGCGGGTGCTGTCGGGATTATCTCGGCTGTCACTGCAGGACTCCGATCGATTTCGCAGTTTTATGCAGTACAGTTCTTTTTTTTTTAATTTTAATTTACGGCTTTGTATGTTTCTTCAGTTTTGTATTGTGCCAGTTTAACAGATATCTTTGTTAGTTATATTATAAGGGATGTGCTTACAGCGTAAATATTTTTATCAATCCTTTTTTAAATAAATTAAAGAGAAAAAATGTTTTGTAAAATTTCAACTGACACGGTCGGGATTCGAACCCGCGACCTCTGCCGAACTGTGGCAACGCTCTTACCTCCGAGCTACGGTGTCTTACACGCATCAGTTGAAATTTTAAATCTCCATTTTCTTACTTTATTTGTGCTAGCTTTTAGCATCTTTACAGTGGTAGAGCCACGCATCAGCTTTTGTTGTTGCATGAATGGGCCGGCTCGACCGGGGAAGTACCACGACCTCACAGAATACCGGCGTGAAGTAGAAGTCTAACAAACTTCTGCGTTTCGTCTGGTGAGTGCAGGTAACCGGAGGCCTACACACCCCCCTCCCCCAATTCGGAAGAGAGGAGGGGGGCACTCTAAGGCCGGCAATGCATCTGCTATGCCTCCGGTATTGCAGGTGTTCATGGGCGGCGGTAATCACTTATCATCACGTGAGCCACCTGCTCGTTTGCCTCCCTTTTCTATAAAAAGTTTTAGAAAAACCCCATTGGTACGAGCCTGCCACGTGTTGATCGAACTCTGATCTCTTGACTAGAATTTCTAACATTTAAACACTCGGCCATCGTGACTTATTGTGTGTGTAATTAAATCTACTGTCACTTTTGCAAATGACAGCCTATTCCTGCCTTTTCAGTTAGGAAATAACAATAAGATAACGCCAACTAATTCTTTTTTATTTACATGTTTTAAATTATTTCACTAACGCTGCCAGCAATAAGCTTAAAGCGTAAAAATAGTTATCAATTCTTTTTTAATTATATCCTTTAAATTTTTCCCGAATGTTGCCAGCAATTGCAACAATATTTATTTACGGAATATGTAGATACAGAAATACTTCGACACAATTTTCCATTTCCATTGCCCTTCTATAGACGTGGAATTAAATCAGCTTGCATTGCTCGACATGTCTAAACTGAGGCAGCTGTTAATGAAGTTTTTCTAGGCTAGTGGGATCACCATAAGCGTCGCTTCACTTCCGCCTAGTTAGAGATCAAAGGCTTTCGTGTTACAGTGTAAGCAGAATTAGGGAAAGTTAAATTTATTTGATGATGGTTCTTCCTTTGTTACGTACTGTCAGTCTGGCGCCGGACATATTTTCGGAAACATTTGAATAGATTTTGACGTATCGGTTACCAGGTGTATATCACCTTTAACTGTGTAGATAATGAAGTGGCAAGCATGAAAATAATTTCGTAATGTGTTTGTTAAAAAATGTTTAGGGATTTTCTTTCTTTTAATAATAATTAACAAATAATAGACATTAAAGCCCATATTTACGTCATAGCCAGTTAACGATTCCACGAAATTCGAGTTGAGAGACCCGAGTTCAATCCCGAGGTGGTAGGTATCAATGAGTTTTTTTGAAACTTACCACGTGTTACGTTTTCCCAAAAATTTATCCGGTGAAAGGTGGTTCGAAAGGACCTTAATTGTGCCTCTGTCCTCCAGTATTGAAGGAATAGGGTGAAGATATTATTTTTATAAAATGTATATTTACATATTTTAAGTTATTAAAATAGAAAGTAAAAAAAAAAATTGTGAACAATTATAAAATACGAATGTACACGGGACAACCTTACAGATGGTGAGTCCGTCTCCGTCTTACAGTAAAGACGTAAAATCTTTTACGCCTTTAAGGCTGCAAAGCGTGTCAAAGGAGAATTCAGACGTGCGTGTACAACGAAAGTACACGCTAAAAACAAGCAGTGTAAGAAAAAGACAAGTGTAAAAAGAAATAGAGAGGCGTTAGAGTTCATTTCGCGCTCAGCTTTACGTTCAGCGAGACAGAAAAGAACACGTCCGAACTGTCACGCTCCGCGCTCGTTGCCGACGTGACGAGCTTGAAATTAGTAGCTGTCACGCAGACACGCGAACGTCCCATAGTATTATTTATAACCGCAGCTCAATACTAGTAATGTTAAGCCACATTTATAAGTAATATATTATACATTTACAGTGATTGGGTGATGCAATGCGAGCCGTAAGACCGGAGTTCCATTCCCAGGTAGGCTGTTGCTAATGGTTTTCTTTCAAACACGTATGTACAATTAATATCGTTGGATTGGACATAAAAACGGCGGGCTCACCGCCTGTCAAGAAAGGGTGATAGATTCTAACGCTGATGTAAAGAGTATATACAAAAAATATCTTCATGCCAATTCGAATACTGGGGTTTACAGAGGTCTAGACAGTTAAGTCCTTTCGACCTATCTTCCACCGAATACCTTTTTTGAGGCAACATGCGAAGTTAGCCTGTCGCCGTCTTTATAGCCAAGCTATCGATATAAATCGTATATAAGTTTTGAAAAAAAAAATCACGCAAATCATGGCCTGCCACCTGGGTATCGAATTCGGGTCTCTAACCCAAATTCCGATCACCCAACCATTGGGCTTTCGAGATTAACATGTTGGTATAAAATATATAAAGAAGTTCAGTCCTGTCTAAGGTGCAAGGTCTGATACTATATACGGATATGTACCGCAGTGTACTTGAATAGGCAGTTAAGTAAGCAGTAATTGCTTAGGAAAAAAACTAGCTCCAAGTCCTTGTAGTTATAAAAAGTCTTGTTGCAACTTGTTCAGCTGTCGTGTTTATACTGTGTCGATTAAAAACTAAGTCGTCTGTAAATAAATGTAGATTAAAAAAGTATAAGTATAAAGATAAAAAAAAGTCACGATAGCCGAGTGGTTGGGTGGTCGAAATTTCGAGTCAAGAGACCCGAGTTCATCCCCCGGTGCCAGGTTTGTTGCACCTGCCAAGTGTTTTCGGTGGGTCGAAACGACTTAAAGTCTAGACCTCTGTCTACCCCAGTATTGAAAGTGAAGGTATTTAAATTTTATTTCATATGTCGTACAACTTTATTTTGTAGCGGTAAGTACACAAGGGGCTAAGAATTTAACAGACATGTCAGACAATGTAAATCCTTTTGCATGATATCTTAGAATATCATACTTAAAATAAATACATAAATATCTTCACGCAATGCCCAATACAGAATTGACAGAGGCCTAGTGTAGACAATTAAGTCCCTTCGACCCACCTTCCACCGATGATATTTTCGGGACAACTTGACAGGTGGTGAGCCCGTCGCCGTCGTTATGTCCAAGCCAACGATATAATTCGAACATAAGTATTTCAAAACCCATTGGTTTTGAAATACTTATGTTCGAATTATACGCGCCTGCCACCTGGGGAGCGAACTCGGGTCTCTTGACTCGAAATTCCGAACACCCAACCACTCGGCTATCGTGACTATTGTAATTTTGGTAATTAGGCTTCTGCCATTTACAGTCTACGCAGGCGAAGACGCAGGCGGGAAGCTAGTTAAGAAATACATCATGAGAGTATTAGACAAAAAAAACTGGGTCAAAAGTTTGTCAAATAACATGATTCCAACTCCCAAAGAAATTTAGACATCATCAAGAAACAATAGACCAAAATAAGTTTGCACCATCAAAACCGATAAGTTTGTGGTACCGAAATCATTTCTGACACTAAAATAAATCTTATTTTTCAAGTAATAAAGAATATTTTTGTAAGAATAGCTTCTTACAGTAATTTGGATTTTTCAATAGTGTTCATTTAACATAAAGGATTATTCGGTAGAATGACTTAACATGTTTTTTCCTACACAAAAATGTTTATACGAGAATAGTCCTTAATGTATTTCAAACGCCATTTCATTATAACTCTTAAACTTTTATTGATAAGGCTTAAAATAAGTTTTAATTAAAGTTACAAGATATAAAGATGTTGGGTTAAACATATTGTCTTTCACCAGGGTGGTCCAAAGTTTAGAAACAAAAAGAAATCACTAAGAAAGACATTATTTCCAAATTAATTTCGAATCCGATGACATAATTTATTTTTATATGCATTGTTTAAAGATACAGACAACATTTTAGACCGACAAGATTTTTTAATATTTGTATAATTATTATTATTATATATTATTATTTATTTTACATTTTTATTATTATTTTGTATCATAATTGTATTGGCGACATGATAGCCGTCTTGGTATTGTGCTCTGCCTTAGAGGCTGAGCTTGAGAGCTGGGTTGCGTGTTCTAATCCCGCTCGGATTTATGTAATGTACTGTTAACATATGTAAGCTTCGTTTTATTTTTAATTTACGGTCAAAATGCCTAGAGTCTAAAGCAAAAAAGATAAGACAGTTAAAAAATAATAAAATAAATCTTCACATACTACCAATTGCATAAAAATGTCATAGAAGACATAAAATTTTCATGTTGTCTCACGCGAAAAGATCACAAACACGGTTCAATAAACCGGGCGGCCATTTTGAAAGATTCTGATTTATTTATACAAAAGTTTCTACATCACGAATCTATGAGTGTTGAGATTTAAATAGTCCGATAACGATTGCCAAAGTGTCTGGGATTTAACATTCCTTTTGTTTCATGCTTTTAGTTCTAACCTACTCCCAATAAAGACGAGTATCAACAAATAAGAGTCTTTTTTTTTTTTTTAAAAGGGAGGCAAACGAGCAGGTGGCTCACGTGATGGAAAGTGATTACCGCCGCCCATGAACACCCGCAATACCAGAGGCTTAGCAGATGCGTTGCCGCCCTTAGAGGGCCCCCCTCCCCGGAATTGGGGGATAGGGGTGTTTGGGCCTCCGGTTACCTGCACTCACCAGACGAAAAGCAGAAGTTTGTTAGACTTCTGCTTCACGCCGGTGTTCTGTGAGGTCGTGGTACTCCCCCGGTCGATCCGGCCCATTCATGCAACAACAAAACCTGATGCGTGGCTCTACCACTGTAAACTGTAAACGAATGAGCTTTTGATGAGCGCCTTGATGAATGATTTGATAAACGCAGGGCTGGACGAACCCCCACGAGATGGGGTGACGACTAGCAAAATGTTGCGGGGATTCGGTGGATGCAGGTGGCTAAGGACCGTTCACTGTGGAAAGTAGGCCTATGGCCTATGGACTTTATGATAGGCCTGTGTTCAGCACTGGACTCTTAATAGGCTGCAAAGAAGAAAAGAAGCGTCAATAAATAATCATTTTAAATTAATACATGTATAATACAAAATTACATACATTGCTTTGATCCCAAAGTAGGTAGCTGCGGACACAACGAAGATGTGGAATCTAAACGGTCAAACCCTGAGACAATGTAGAACAATTGTTTTTCTATATTGACCCGTCCGGGAATCGAACCCGAGACCTCAGAGCTGCCAACATCATGAAAACCGGTGTGTACGTCTCTCATTCACAGATATCGTCGGATGCCAATAACCCAATGGTGAACGCGTACTACGAAACGTACATAGTAGGTTCGTACCTACAGTTCTACTATTATAGTTAACCGCTACAGATAATAGTATAGCAGCTTAATTGGATTTATTAAAATAAATAATAATAATTCTATTTATGATCTCTCGTACGGAAGGAACAACATTTATCTCCACGAGTAGCATTGGCGATCAAAGAATCAGATACTTTACACCTAAGACGCTGCTGCCCAACATCGGTACGCTAAATTAAAATAAATATTCTCACGCCATTCCCAATATTGGGATAGACAGAGGTCGAGTCTAGACAAGTCCCTTTGACCCACATTCCACTGAAGATGTTTTCGGGATAACGTGACAGATGGTGAGTCCGTCGCCGTCTTTATGTTCAATCCAAGGATATAATTCTTTGAAAGTTATAAGTTTTTGAAAAACCCATAGGCACGAGCCTGCAACTTATCGTTAACGATCGTACTCGGTTCTCTCGACTCGAAATTCCGACCACACAACTACTTCGCTATCGTGACTCTGTATGTATCTATGTATGTTTGTAAAGCACTCGTTTAAACATGGTTGTTAAAACGCATTTCTATCTCGCCGTAAAGCCTGAGCAAAGCTGTCTTAGTTTGTTTGCAAATATCAAAAAACTAGACTTCTAGAACGATAAAAGTATAGTTTCTAATAAGCGAATGGTAATCATAATAAAATGCCTTTATAGATCCATAAATACGGTAACAAAGTGCAACTTCCCTGCTATCCACCATAAAGATTGTTATTAAAAATAGGCCGTCCCGCCGCATATGAATATTAAAACTATAATTTGCGTGCACCGCATCCGAGATGCAGCCTTTAAAAATATATGACGCTGTAAAGTAGGACGTGAAATATAAATACATCCAATCTGAACGCTTATGAAGTTATTTTCTATTTTTACTTTATATGTTTTACTGAATTCGAGTTTTAGAAATCGGAGTGCTTTTATCGAAAAGCTCAAAAAGTCGATAAATAAATTGTTAAGAACAGCATTTTAAACTATTAAATCTTTTTAGAAGTAGTTTATAATATAAAGAACAATAATATTATCTTAATTTATTTATAATTAATTGCATTCACCTTAAAATAACAAAGGGTTAATGTCTTTTCAAAATTCTCATATTCTTGCATTCCCCAATACTGTGATAGTCAGAGGTTTAAATAATTTATTTCTTTCGATTAGCTTTGTTGGGACAACGTGACAATTGGTGAGCTTTTTACATCTATACAATGTCCTGTCAATACAATATTGTTAAATGGATAAAAAAATAATAATGCATTTAATGTAAAAATATTTATAATTATGTTTGAAGCTAGCGGAATTCCAACCCGCAACCCTTGGCTTTGAAGGCAGTTTAACTACCATTTAGGCTAACAGGTATTCAACTTATAATTTACTTGTCGAAAGTGCACACAATAAATTAATAATAGAATTTATAATATTATTAAATATTTGAAGACCACCCGCTTACAGGAAGTCGGGAATAGTAATTTCTCACAACGGTACCTCACAGCGTTTCGAAAAAAAAAAATCGGTGCAGTTTCTTTGCTGCCAGTTATTTATCAAAGTTCTGGCTGTAAGCTGGCATAGGAAAAAGAAAAAGTTCGTACTATCACCATTTCTTGGTCTAAGTTCCATTTTTAAAATATTAAAACGGAAAAGAACAATTATGTTATTCTTTTGATCGCACACATGAAGACATATGTCATTTTTCTATTTATATTGTCCTGACCAAATTTTTTGCTCGTGTCGATTTAAGATAATGGATATGACGTTTTAGATTAGTTTAGATGTCAAAAGTTTTTAATATTTTATGTAGATACCTTAATCTTTTCTATCGATACTGGGTTTTAATATATCCACAAAGTTTCGTATTAATGATATAATTCCGCAAAAACTCTTTATGATCATAACATAAATTAATTGTAGAGTCCACTTTAAAATTTGTAAAATATACTAGATTTTGCGCACGGCTTTGTCTGCAGATAATATCAAAATCTAAATTTAACAGAGGTAGAGCCACGCATCAGCTTTTGTTGTTGCATGAATGGGCCGGCTCGACCGGGGAAGTACCACGACCTCACAGAATACCGGCGTGAAGTAGAAGTCTAACAAACTTCTGCGTTTCGTCTGGTGAGTGCAGGTTACCGGAGGCTCACACACCCCCCTCCCACATTTCGGGGTGGGGGGGCACTCTAAGGTCGGCAATGCATCTCCTAAGCCTACCATCACGTGAGCCACCTGCTCGTTTGCCTCCCTTTTCTATAAAAAAAAGTCTTACGGGATAGGTTATCTTCACGGAGTAAAAAGCAGCCATTAGCTTTCTGACCTACGTGGATGAGTGGCGTACACACCGGCTTTCAAGGTGTCGCCAGCTCAGTGGTCCCGGGTTCCATTCCCGGTCGGGTCATTGCGGGGAAACACTTATTCTACATTTTCTCGGGTCTGGGTGTTTGAAGTACTTTCGCTTCGATTCCATATTACAAGTGCTTAAGCTACTCACTTCGGGATCAAAGTAATGTAGTGATGTTTTGCATATTAGATTATGAATCTATAATCCTTCTATAACATTTATCGTAAGTCACGATAGCCGAGTAGTTGGGTGTTCGGAATTTGGAGTCAAGAGACCCGAGTTCGATCCCCAGGTGGCGGGCTCGTACCAATGGGTTTTTCTAAAACCTATGTACGAATTACATCGTTGGCATGGACATAAAGACGGCGACGTGTTCACCACCTGTCACGTTGTTCCGAAAATATCTTCGGTGGAAGGTGGGTCGTAGGGACTTAATTGTCTAGACTAGACCTCTGTCTACCCCTGTATTGGGAATTGCGTGAAGATATTTTTTTTTCTATAACATTTATATCTCAACGGAATCAGACGTACGACGATTGGGTTTACTTTTGAGTTTTAAATAGACTTTACGAGTGCCAGATGTTACGAGCGCATTTATCTCTTATGCAACAGGCAGCTGGACTAGATATAGAGATCGCTAGGATACCATAGACGTTGTTGCAATACATCTCAAAATGCAAGCTAAACACTAGATAAATAAACATATGTATAATTAGTAGATAGTATAATTAGTAGAATTCTGCAATACACATACCTCCGAGTCAACGTTTCCCAACAGCATCAGCCAACTGTAACATGTATTACAGCAGTCAACGGCGACGGGCTCACCACCTGTCACGTTGTCCCGAAATTATCTTCTGTTAAAGGTGGGTCGAAGTTACTTAATAGTCTAGACTAGAACTCTGTCTACCCCTGTATTGGGAATTGCGTGATGATATGCATTTATTTATTATAACTGTGATACACTCGAAATATCTTCACGCCATTTCCAATAATGTATTTAACAGAGGAGTCTAAACAATTAAGTTCTTTCGACCCACCTTCCAACGAAGACATTTTTTGGACAACGTGATGGGTGAGGCCGTTGTTTCAAAGTCCAAGCCGACGATATAAATTTGAAAAAAACAACACATAGGTACGAGCCCTCCTCCTGAGCATCGAAGTCAGGTACTTTCACTCGTATTCCGATCACCCAACCACACGTCCATCGTGATTTTTTAACTGAAATACCGTATAAAAAGGCGTCATGATCTCTCGGCTCTACATTCAGAGCTGGAGAGGAAATGTTTTTTAAACGCCATTTTAATTATCTGTATTATTAAACTATGCTCGCGAAAGCGTGTCTAATCTGTCCTTGGAGAGTACTATGGAAAGTAAACGGTTACGTTAAAACGCCTAGCTTGACGTGACAGACACGCACACACACACATACAACACGGATAGTTGTTATGTTGCCCAAACTGTTAATTTAAGTTTTTATCGCGTAACTACGAAACACATTTAATGTTGGTATTATTATAGAATACTAGCTGCAACACGCTTCTTCACGGCATAACACTTAACGCGGAATCCTAATTATTTTTCTAAAATGGTAAATTTTTAAAAGTGGCTTAAGTTACTATTTATAACATCAGCAAATTGATAATTTTTTCGTAAAAAATATTTTTTTTATTAAAAAGTACCCTATGTTACTTCTAATACCTCCAAGAATATATGTCCAAAGTTTCGTGATGATCGGTTGAGTAGTTTTCGCGTGAAAGCATAACAAACAAAATTACATTCACATTCAAAATATTAGTATGTAAATAATACTAGCTGCACCCCGCAGCTTTGCTCGCATTTTAAAACTTTTAAAACGCGGAACCCTAACTGTGTTTCTAAAAGTGGCCTATGTTACTCCTTATAACATTAGCTATCTGTCAGTGAAAGTCCTGTTAAAATCGATCCAGCCATTTCAGAGATTAGCCGGAACAAACAGACAGACAGACAGACCGACAAAAATTATCCAAAAATGTTATTTTGGTGTATTTTCCGTATATTT
Source organism: Sericinus montela (assembly GCA_029286605.1). Classification (NCBI taxonomy): domain Eukaryota; kingdom Metazoa; phylum Arthropoda; class Insecta; order Lepidoptera; family Papilionidae; genus Sericinus; species Sericinus montela. Next base: position 6,957,837 of record JAGSMR010000014.1, read on the forward strand.
CAATGTTACAAATAGACACACCAATTTTATTTATACGTATAGATATATAGAAAACACGATAGACGAGTAATTGGTGGATCGGAATCCGAGTCAAGAGACCAGAGGTAGATATAAATAGGTATTTTCAAAAACTTTGTTTGATATGTATCGTTCTCTTGAATATAACGATGACGACGGGCTCACCACCTGTCACGTTGTCCCGAAAATGTCTTCGGTGAAAGGTGGGTCGAAGAGACTTAATTATCTAGACTAGACCTCTATCTACCCCTGTACTGGGAATGACGTGAAGATATTTTTTGATTACATACATAACTACAGTAGCATATATTGAGAACCACTGTAAAGCATTCGCGACGTGTCTGCTTCAAAGCGGGTCACTCTTTTGCTATAGGATCCGGAAACAATATGGCCGCGTTACGCTCAGAATTAATATTTCGGAGAATTACTAAAGCTAAATTTTCTTAGCATAAGTAGAAAGAAAGAGAAATAGAGATTTTATTTGACAATTGCAACTCAAGTGAATTACATAAACCAAATTAACATTTAAGTAGTCAGAGAAAAAAAGTCGCGATAGCCGAGTGGTTAGGTGCTCGGAATTACCAGTCTGGAGACCCTATTCGATGCTCAGGTGGCAGGTTCGTACCAATGTGTTTTTGAAAAAACTTATGTACGAATTATATCGTTGGCTTGGACATAAAGACGGCGACGGACTCGCCACCTGTCACGTTGTCCCAAAAATATCTTCGAAAAAATACGAAAGGAAAAGGTGACGTGTTTAAAAAAAATCTAAAAAAAATAATCCATAGTGAAGTGTATATATCTATGATATAGATTGTTCATTTTAACAATGGCTACTGGCCAGGCATAATGGTTCGCAGTAAAACATTAACGAATTAGTCGTCATTTCGGCTAACAAAAGAAGCAAGGACTGTGTTATTTCAATTGTAAACAACTTTCTATGCACATTGAATGTAATTGTGCATTGTTTGAAGATTCAAGAAGCATTCCATTTGGTTTTTTTATTTACTTCTCTATTGAATAATTAAGCCAGTGTTATTACAAGTCAGTAGGATTTTGATTACATTCTTTTCATTACACTTGACCCAAAAATATTTAGAATTAAACGACGATAGCCGAGTGGTTGGGTGATCGGAATTTTAGTCAGGAGACCCGAGTTCGATGCCCAGGTAGTAAGCTCGTACCAACGGGTTTTTTCAAACCTTATGTTCGATGTATGTCGTACATAATCGTGGCTTAGACAATAAGACGGCTCACCACCTGTCGCGTTGTCCCGTACAAATGTCTTTGGTGGAAGATCGAAAGGTCTTAATTTTCTAGGCCCCTGTCAAGCTCAGTATTGGGAATTTTGTGTAGATATTATTTTTTTTAATTTTTATACCAAATAAGCTTCGGTAAAAATTGGGTCTAAAGGATTACATTGTCTAAGCCTCCGTCTACACCAGTTCTGGTACCATGCTTGAATATAAAATAAAAGATTTTTTTCATACATAGTTACCGGAGAATTTAACAAAGTACAGTCTGCGGCATTAGAATGCGGAACTTTGTTTGTATGCATTTGCATTAAGAAAGAGTATATGTTTATGATTACAAACATCCAGAGTCTATTAAGCACTTACTACCGAGGCACCATGTTTCATCGGCTTCAATTGAAATTTTAAATTGTTTTCATAAGTCTCTTGGCAGCGCCGGCGCCACCCATAGGGTCTTGAACAAATCTGAATTAATTTCCAGCCAGTCCAGAGTTTTTTGTTCTTATCATTATTTATATTAGTCACAGATTAGGTAATGCTGCTATTACTATGTAATCTGTGACAATGTGTCATAGAGCAAGCGGTAATCTCTAAAATTTCGTTTCTACCAAAGTAGCTAACAATTCATGGTCGCCTGGTAGCAATAAATCAGAATACGAATCGCGTGCAGCCCCACCCACGATTCGCCAATAAAACTTGATGAATAGTCTCTGATTCTAGGTGTTAATGTAATTATTTGACAGCTTAAGTACTGACGGTATAACTGACTCATAGTTTAGGCGCCACGTGTTATCTATGTGATAGAAAATAGACAGCTAAATAAGAATAAATAAACCGTCAAAATTTTTGCCAGTTTTAATTTCTTGTAAGTTTTGTAATATATTATTTAGCGTGACAGTTATTTTTTTTTTCATGAACATAGACTAAGCATAGAGTAATTGTAAAAAGAAATTGCGTGAAGATACAAAAATGTTTTACTGTCACAACTAGAAAAGCGCGGGAAACGAATTGATTCGTATAATTGGTTACAATTATAGTATCCAATATATCTGATACGTACTGCTCTTAAATATTCTCAGAGATAAACAACTTACCAACCACGGACGGACCGGATGTGTAGTTTGACCGCGCTACTTGATGCAGAAAAACTGGCTACTGTAATTCTTAGGAATTCTTGCAAGTTTTTCGATATACTTCACGTTTGATCACTCCACGTGATCAAAGCTACATGCATTCAACTTAAGAATTGTTGCTAGAATGATAAAAATGGATTTAGAAGAGAAGATTCAGCTTTGAATAGTTAATAAATAAATACATACATAGATAGAGACATCGCACATAACTCTGATTCCAAAGTTGTTAAAGCGCTTGTGTTATGAAATCGGAAGCAATGAATTATATTTTAACAGATGTAAATTTTGTACCGTATATAATTTGTGTACTTATCGTGTTAACTTTCTTACATTACACAGGTTTTTTTTAAATGTGCGGTTTCTGTTGAACACAAGGACTTTTGTAAAAGTAGTACTAGTTTTTACACAAACTTACAGACACTAATCTTTTTTTTAATGCATACATAGTTAGATCTACGTTTTGGCGATCATCGCGAGCGAGTGGCGTACGCACTAGTTTTCATAGTGTCGCCGTTTTCATAGGTACCGGGATCAATTCCCGATCTGGTAAATATAGGAAACACTTTTTCTATTTCTCTCGTTGTTTCCGATTCCCCTGCCACAAGTGCTTTTGCATCTTACATTGGGATCGGATCAATGTATGTGATGTTGTCCCTATCTCTAGTAAAGAAATAAGTTAGGGACTTCAGAACGAAAGTTTAGTAAAAACAGCGGTTTTTAATTTGTGCACCCGGACTTAATACATTGAACGTTTGTTACCTCAGTACATCTGGAGAATCTCTATCATTTCTAAGTCTAGGTAATGGCCGGGTGCTGTTTGCAGCTCGCACTCTAACAGGCTTGAAGTTGTTTTAACTACCAGTTTTCCCACGCCGCGTCGGTACGAGCTTTCTGTTGATATATTTGCATTAACTGGAAGTGGTATGTCGATATTTTTTTTATTTTTATCCCAAATAAGCTTCGGTAAAATTGGGTCTAAAGGATTACATTGTCTAAGCCTCCGTCTACACCAGTTCTGGTATCATGCTTAAATATAAAATAAAAGATTTTTCATACATAGTTACCGGAGAATTTAACAAAGTACATTCTGCGGCATTAGAATGCGGAACTTTGTTTGTATGCATTTGCATTAAGAAAGAGTATATGTTTATGATTACAAACATCCAGAGTCTATTAAGCACTTACTACCGAGGCACCATGTTTCATCGGCTTCAATTGAAATTTTAAATTGTTTTCATAAGTCTCTTGGCAGCGCCGGCGCCACCCATAGGGTCTTGAACAAATCTGAATTAATTTCCAGCCAGTCCAGAGTTTTTTGTTCTTATCATTATTTATATTAGTCACAGATTAGGTAATGCTGCTATTACTATGTAATCTGTGACAATGTGTCATAGAGCAAGCGGTAATCTCTAAAATTTCGTTTCTACCAAAGTAGCTAACAATTCATGGTCGCCTGGTAGCAATAAATCAGAATACGAATCGCGTGCAGCCCCACCCACGATTCGCCAATAAAACTTGATGAATAGTCTCTGATTCTAGGTGTTAATGTAATTATTTGACAGCTTAAGTACTGACGGTATAACTGACTCATAGTTTAGGCGCCACGTGTTATCTATGTGATAGAAAATAGACAGCTAAATAAGAATAAATAAACCGTCAAAATTTTAGCCAGTTTTTAATTTCTTGTAAGTTTTGTAATGTATTATTTAGCGTGACAGTTATTTTTTTTTCATGAACATAGACTAAGCATAGAGTAATTGTAAAATGAAATTGCGTGAAGATACAAAAATGTTTTACTGTCACAACTAGAAAAGCGCGGGAAACGAATTGATTCGTATAATTGGTTACAATTATAGTATCCAATATATCTGATACGTACTGCTCTTAAATATTCTCAGAGATAAACAACTTACCAACCACGGACGGACCGGATGTGTGGTTTGACCGCGCTACTTGATGCAGAAAAACTGGCTACTGTAATTCTTAGGAATTCTTGCAAGTTTTCGATATACTTCACGTTTGATCACTCCACGTGATCAAAGCTACATGCATTCAACTTAAGAATTGTTGCTAGAATGATAAAAATGGATTTAGAAGAAGATTCAGCTTTGAATAGTTAATAAATAAATACATACATAGATAGAGACATCGCACATAACTCTGATTCCAAAGTTGTTAAAGCGCTTGTGTTATGAAATCGGAAACAATGAATTATATTTTAACAGATGTAAATTTTGTACCGTATATAATTTGTGTACTTATCGTGTTAACTTTCTTACATTACACAGGTTTTTTTTTAAATGTGCGGTTTCTGTTGAACACAAGGACGTTTGTAAAAGTAGTACTAGTTTTTACACAAACTTACAGACACTAATCTTTTTTTTAATGCATACATAGATCTACGTTTTGGCGATCATCGCGAGCGAGTGGCGTACGCACTAGTTTTCATAGTGTCGCCGTTTTCATAGGTACCGGGATCAATTCCCGATCTGGTAAATATAGGAAACACTTTTTCTATTTCTCTCGGGTCTGGGTATTTCTGGTGCCTTCGTTGTTTCCGATTCCCCTGCCACAAGTGCTTTTGCATCTTACATTGGGATCGGATCAATGTATGTGATGTTGTCCCTATCTCTAGTAAAGAAATAAGTTAGGGACTTCAGAACGAAAGTTTAGTAAAAACAGCGGTTTTTAATTTGTGCACCCGGACTTAATACATTGAACGTTTGTTACCTCAGTACATCTGGAGAATCTCTATCATTTCTAAGTCTAGGTAATGGCCGGGTGCTGTTTGCAGCTCGCACTCTAACAGGCTTGAAGTTGTTTTAACTACCAGTTTTCCCACGCGGCGTCGGTACGAGCTTTCTGTTGATATATTTGCATTAACTGGAAGTGGTATGTCGATATTTTTTTTATTAAACACACAATAAGTCACGATAGCCGGTATATACTAGATAGTCTCGGGACTATCTAAGCCCATAGAACTTGAAAGCGAAACTTTTGATGGTAGAGTCTACTTAAACTAGAGGCTAATTTTATCATATTTGAATAGAATAGATTGAGTGGTGTTTGGATGATAGACATTTTAGTCAAGAGATCAGAGTTCGATCAACACATGGTTGGCTCGTACCAATGGGGTTTTTCTAAAACTTATGTACGATTTATAACGTTGGATTGTCGAGTCCGTCACGTTGTCCCAATAAATGACTTTGGAGGTCGGTCGAAAGTGAATTGTGTGACTGAATTCTCTAGACCACGGTCTACCCGTGTATTAGGAATGGCGTGAAGATATTTTTTATTCCATTTTTACACATTCGCACTATTGTGTGACGACTGTTGTTGGCGTTCATGCTGGTGTTATATGAGCCGCCAGATTCACGGTCCTGGGTTCAAGTTTGAACGGTTCCATGTACAAAACCACTTTTTCTAAATTGTCTCTGGTCTGGGCGTTTATGGTACCTTCATTGTATCCGCTTTAATAAGACAAGTGCTTTATCTACTTACCTTGGGATCAGAGTAATGTATGTGATATTGTCCCTATGTATTTATTTATTTATTTATTAACATTGTTTTGGGGTAGTTTACAGGAAATGTACTAGGTAAAATTAATTGGGGTATGAAAGGATCTCACGTGACAACCTCGTACAGGAAAGCATTTTTTTAATTTTATTTTTAAAGTAGGTGTAGGACAATACGATGTGATAACTGCAAAATATTCCGTGACGTCATTATTACCTTAGATAATATGATGGTGGGAAAGGACTGTTCTTTATGGTGACCTTTATGGTAGTTATATGTTCATAAATACTACATTTCTACATTATGTCTACTAATTACAATTGCAAATACTAAGTCGTATCTTAGTAACAAAACTCCAGCAGAACTTAGGCATCTTCCATTAGGATTCGACTATCGCCACGCTTTGTAAACGGATTGGCGATCGCAGTTCTCGATACTTCGCACCTTAGATACTGCCACTCGTTACCGTTTTGATTAATTTTAGTGTACAATTATTCGATATGATTATTCCGTCGCTAAATGGTTGCTATTAATAATGTTTTCACATTTACTATTTGTATTTTTATTCCCACATTCGCCTCTTCATCACCACTCCCATGGGATAAAAACCGCTACATGGCTAAACTTTCGTATTCTTCTTCTTTACAGCCTATCAACAGTCCACAGCTGAACGTAGGCGTCCACCAAAGTTTTCCACAAAGAATGGCCCCCAGCCACCTGCATCCATCGACTTCCCGTAACATTTTACAAGTCGTCACTCCATCTCGAGGGGGGTCGTCCAACACTGCGTTTGCCTGTACGAGGTTGTCATTCGAGAACCTTTCTTCCCTAATGCTTATCAGTTCTTCGAGCTATGTTGCCGGCCTATATCCATTTCAGTGCGCTGATCTTTACGCCTATATCAAACTCATATCATATCCAGTATTTTAATATATCTTTGTGCCATTTACGCGTGCCAACTGCCAGCAATAGGTAATATTTCGATATAGGCAGTTTGTGCAATTCATGTAATCGGAGATTTATGCGCGGACAGACGTGTTTTATTAGATTATGTATGGGATTAGAAAACAATACCCAGTTAAACATAATACCGGTAATGAATTATTATTATTATCGCTTTTGTAAACTATTCTAAACTTAAACTCCACTGCTGCAGCTTATGTATTTGGATGTTTGTTACACAAACGCACAAAAAAACAGCTGAACGATTTGTATAGGTTTTATAAGCTCAATTCAGATTTCATTTCATTTCGGAAAATTCCGAAAATTCATTTGCGGTTACTGTGTGAGAATTGGAAAATATTCCCAACATTGAAACTGCTAAAAATGGGCATATCCCGCAATATTTTCGACGTATTGCGCGTAAAACATCGCGGGAAGAGATTAGAGTAACATAATTTCTTATGTTTATTTATATGCGGTAGTAACAAGATGTTAATAATGATTTCTTGTATTTACGCGAATACTACACATTTAAAATAAAACGATTTTCGGATTTTATCGCGTTTCAGTTTCGTGGTCACGGGGGGTCAGTCCTCCCGTGACCACGGTTGCTGTAAAGCATCCGAAACGTCGGGAAATAAAAAAAGTTATTTTTATTTCCCGACGTTTGTGAAAAGCAATTTAAAACGCGATAAAATCTGAAAATCATTTTATTTTAAAAGATGTTAATAAATTTAAATAAACAACCAGAAATTAATGAATACAAATTAAATTCGTTTACGCTTTATAAATTTTAAAAATTATAAGAAAACTTACTTTCACTTTTCACTTCGCGATATTATTTATCGCATGAAAGTCAAAGTTTTAATGAGATATTATTTAAGAGCGCAATTATATCATAAATTTACTAAATGGTTTTCACTGTGGTTATATGAGAAATTTGTTTTACGTGACTTTTGAGTTGTAGGTTGAATTCCGATTAAAAGTGTATAATTTATTAACTGACTTGATGGTTCGATTTTCATAGTGTTGCCAGGTTTGAGACTCCGGGTTCGATTTCTGGAGGGGTCAATGTAAAAAACCACTTTCTATATAGTCCCCTGTCGGTGTTTGTGGCACGTTTATAGCTTCTAATTCCATAACACAAATACTTTAACTTTGGGATCAGAGTAACGTATGTGATTTTGTCACTATCTTTATATTTATTTATAAGAAGGGAGAAGAGAAAATCTAGTCTAGAACAAAGTATTTTTTTTTGTTAAAGATTTCTTATAGGACATCTAGGACTGGCCAGTCCACGCTTGACGCATATCTAGTTTTTGCTTTGGTCAAGTTCTTATACCACACGAATATTGCAGAAATCCATAGCAGTACATGTTAATATTATAAATATGATTAAGTCTCTCAGTCTGTTAGCTTTCAGGACTAAACCGTTTGAAAAATTTTAATGAAAATTCGTAAGATGGTAGCTTGGACCCAAAAGAAGTACACAGCATCCTACTTTGTATCCTATGTACTGTGTATGTAATAAGAATGCGGTCGAATTTGCCGATTAAAGCAAATGTTTTCCTCTATATGACATTGGTAATAGAAACGAGTGCGCTGATTTATGAACCACGTAATATAACCACGTGCTCCATTTTAGCAATTATTTTAGATTCTTTATTGTTTCAAAAGAGGATTTTACTCCATGAAATTAAAGGATCCCGCCAGGTATTCAGAGGTCCGCGAATCAAGACGCAGTTGACTTCTAGTGTCTATGGAAAGTAAAACAGTTCCATCAACTCTGCACAGAATCTACTTACGTGGCTCCTAGTTGTCGACATTATCTGTCGTCTGTCACGACACAAGATTTATCAATGAAACATGTCTTACTTAATCTTTGATTTGTGTCGACGCGCAGATTTATGACTCGTGACTCGATTCATCGATTCGAATGATTATTATTGGCTTATTGTTATTTGATCGTTCTTAATACTCTCAAAGTTTTGCTATCCTAGTACATGTTTCAGTTTTACTAGTAAGCTTTATACTGCATTTAACTGGTATGACAAGGTACTTTTGATATTGGACTAAGTCTCCACTACCAAGACGGGATAATACATTTTTTATCTTAATGTAATTTCAAGTTGAAATCACGATAGCCGAGTGGTTGGGTGGTCGGAATTTCGAGTCGATCCCTAGGTGGCAGGCTCGTACCAATGGGTTTTTCAAAAACTTATGTACGAATTAAATCGTTGGCTTGGACATAAAGGCGGCGACAGGCTCACCACCTGTCACGTTGTCCCGAAAATATCTTCGGTGGAAGGTGGGTCGAAGGGACTTAGTTGTCTAGACTAGACCTCTGTCTACCCCTGTATTGGGAATGGCGTGAAGATATTTTTTTAATCGTATTTCAATTTCCCATGCCGACCGAATTTCCACGACAGCTCGTTTGGCTCTATTGTAAATGGGAAGACAGAGGTCTAGACAGTTTAGTGCTTTCGACCCACCTTCCACTGAAGAATTTTTTTGGGATAACACTGGTAGTGAGCCTGTTGCCATCACTATGTCCAAGCCAACGATATAAATCGAACGTAAGTTTTGAAAGAAAAACCATTGGTAGGACTCTACCTCCTATGAATCGAACTCGGGTCACTTCCCACGAATTCAGACCCCAACGATACCCAACCACTAGCCTATCGTAACGCTATGATTTAAACCTATTATTTTTAATTTAAGTTTATCTAAGATTTGGCTTTTTTATCACAGAGTTTGGCACGAGGATGAAGATTATTTCTGAAAATAAGTAAATAATGGCGATTTGCTTTGAACGATAACTCTAAGTCAAGGTCAGACTTTGGTATTCGAATGTGCTAATGATATCGCAGACGCAGTGATATCACTAAATTAGTTGACGTCATAGCAATTAAAAATATGTGCATTTAAATCTGTTTTAGGATCGAAGCCTTTGGCTAAGAAACAAGTAATAATAAAATTATAATTATTGTAATTTTTTTTATTAATAAATGGCGTTACATTTTTATTTGATATGTTATATGCCTGACTATGGAACACGTTGTGTTTTTAGTTTTTGTTTTTCGACAGAATATTCATCTTAATAGAACAAATAGCGTTGTTTTTTTTCTGATATTTATAACTTGCCTGAATATTGAACATGTTAATGTTGTTTTTGGTTTAATTCTTATTCTTTTTCTCTACAGAATGTTCATCTTTATGTAATAAATAGCTTTATTTTTTTTCTGATATCTAATGTGCCTGGCTATGGTACACGTAACTTTTTTTATTTATTTTTTATTTTTTTCTTTGCAAATTTCCAGCCAGCAATTGTTTTCGAGGAATGCAATCATTCTCATTCTGTAAAAGCCAACCCTTCACTTACGAGTCTAAAGAGCATCGTATTCTAGTTTTAAAAATACACATCTCGAGCGTTTACGAGTGCTTCTAAATTAAAGGTGTCCGTCTGATCATCTGTTAATCAATTATCACGCTTAATGGGATACATTACGGTGCATTGTTGTATATCGTATTTTCATATGGAGCCATTTCAGGGCATAATGCAGACTGTGCTCCAAAGAAAGCTCGCCTTGTTACTGACACTTGACACGGCGTTGGTTTCCATTGATGGATATGTGACGTTATATTAAATTTACGTTACGTTATTAATTTAATGGAATAATGATTTTTTATATTTACGAGAACACTAAAAGAAACTACGCTAAAAACGTCACGCTGTCTCAAAGCCTCCGTGAAGTTTGATCGAAATGTCTTCATTGTCTAGACCGCTGCCTACCTCACTATGGGGAACTGAGTAAAAAAAGATGAAAAATTTAAGACATAAAAATGTTAAAAAAAAATAATTTAAAAATAGTAATTATCTAATAAATAGTAAATTTACTACTAATAAGTGGTAAATTTATTATTTATTAAATTAGTAGAAGTTAGTAGCTATAGTTCGACGAACTGACAACCGTTGGGGAAGAAAGGTTCTCGAGTGGCAACCTCGTACAGGCAAACGCAGTGTAAGACAACCCCCAACGAGATGGAGTGACGACCTGCAAAATTTTGCAGGAAGTGGATGGATGCAGGTGGCTCGGGACCGTTCGTTGTGGAAAGCTTTGGGGGCAAAGTTGCTGTAAAGAAGAAGTAGTTAAAGAAATTAGTTTTAGAAAATATATTCAGTTCCCAAAAAACAAAAACGCTAAAAATGCAAGGAGCTATCGACGTTTCCATCAATTACTTTTCGAGTTTTCCGGATATTTAAATACGTCCGTTGTATTCTTAAATATAAAGATTCAAATTAAAAATAATATCGAGATTTAGAAGAATCTAGATTTATGCGATTTTCATTGAATTTTAAAGCTAGGCATGCTGGACTTATTATTATTAAATTCAATTTTTTTCTGTTAAATTCCGCAACTGGCAGAGGTGGTTTGAATCTCATCCGTGTTGGTTGATTTAAAAAAAAAAAGATTATTAAATGACACGGGCGGGATTCGAACCCGCGACCTCTGCCGAACCGTGGCAACGCTCTTACCACCGAGCCACCGTGTCTAACATGCATCAGTTGAAATTTTAAATCCGTATTCTCTTTTCTTTATTTTTATGCCCGCTTTTGACATCGGCGCCATCCATTGTCCCTTTTGCAAGTGATAATCTTTAATAATTTTTTTTTAATTTCTCATTAATACAATCTGGAATTATAAGCATAATGGAAACAAACATAATTTCAAGTGGCAACACGCCTGGCGCTGCGTTCCGACGGTAATTCACTCAGGAGTATGTAACGGTATCCACATACATATAATTTACCAATTTAAACATATATATACTGATACAACCTTCATAACAAAATTGCTTTCAACTTGTGAGCGCTGTGAGGTGTTTCCGTTAATGACGTTTCATTTGATCCAAACGAAATTAGGTTATAGATCGTGTTAAATAGGTTTGTTAAGTAAAATGTTTGAAATAGTTAGAACAACTGCCGTAAATGTAAAAATAATGTAAAAATAATATTCTTTATTGTGTGGTATCGGTAAAAGTCTTTCTTACCGGAGTTGTAAGAGTCGACTAAGAGAAAGTGGACATAGAGTACTAACCGTCGTGAAAAATATTATGAATAATAAATAAATAAAAGAAATATATATATCTTCACGCCATTCCCAATACAGAGTTCTAGTGTAGACAATTAAGTCCCTTCGACCCACTGTCGATATTTTCGGTCTATGTTAATATTATTATATATATCTTCACATTGTTCCCAATACTATAATACTTGGGTAGACAGAGTAAGAGAAAATTATGTCCTTCCGACACACCTCTCATATTGTTAGGACATATTTTTACGGCACTACGTGACAGGTTGTGACCCAGTCTCCGACTTTATGTTCAAGCCAACGATTTATCGTACCTAAATTTTGAAAAAAACCCATTGGTACGAGCTTGCCACCTGGGGAACGAACTCGGGTCTCTTGACTCGCAATTCCGACCATCCAACCACTCGGCTATCGTTGTGCCTTTATCTTAGACATAAAGACTTTGATGTGCTCATAACCTATTATGTTGTGCTAAACAAAAAAATAAATGCAGGTCGAACACTTCAGAGTCCTTTGCCCAAGAAATAACGTAAAAAAATATAAACAAATATCTTCACGCAATTCTCAATACAGGGGTAGACAGAGAGTCTAGTCCAGACAATTAAGTCCCTTCGACCCGCCTTCCACCGAAGATATATTCGGGACAACGTGACAGGTGGTGGGCCCGTTGCCGTCTTTATGTCCAACAATAACGTGAGGATTAAAAAACCAATACATAAAATTAAATAGATGTGTAGGTGTAGTTTGATATGTTCACAATCAACAAACAAATTTTAATTTGTCTGCTGATGCCTGATAGGGAGCTACATTCCATGATTAAGATTAAAAAGATACGTAATGTGAGTAATCTCTGCAGCTATAATGACTTTTATCTGTTTGACGTCAAGTCTATAACAATTAATAACTTTTAATGACTTTAATTTTTCATCGACTATACTATAAAATATCTTTACGCCATTCCCAGTACCTCTGTATCGGAAGATATTTTTTGGGACAATGTGAAAGGTGGTGAGCACGTCGCCGTCGTTGTGTCCAAGCTAACGGTATAAAACATAGCTAAGTTGTTAAAAAAACTCTTTGGGGATCGAATTCGAGTCTGTTGACTCGAATTCCGATGACCCAACCACTCGGCTATCGTGACTTTTTTAAATAAATAAATGAATATAAATAAATGCAGTCTACATACATTGCTCTGATCTCAAAGTAAATATCTAAAGCACTTATGTTATGGAATCGGAAACTGCCAAGGTACCACAAACAGTCAAGACCCAAAGCAATCTAGAAAAAGTGGTTACTTATATTGACCTGTCCAGGAATCGAACTCTGGTTCAGAGCTATACATCTTGTAAATAAACGTATTTAAATACACATTCTGCTTTAGTAGTCAATTCTTTTTCCTCATACAAATGTTTGCATGAACGGGGTTTGAACCAGAAAGATTTAGTATCGAAGGCAGGATCGCGAAAAAATGGACCATACTTACGCAACACAGTTCCTTACGAAATAGCCAGAGAGAACAGATAGCCAAGTGGCAAATCCTCCCCATGGGAGAGACTTATGTCCTGCAGTGGACTTTAACAGGCAGATATGTGTATTTGGTGTATGAGTAAAGTAAACAATATTTTATATAATTATTTATAAGTCACGATAGCCGAGTGGAAAGGTCGGAATTTCGAGTCGAGAGACCCGAGTTCGATCCCCTGTGGGATCAGACTCGTACCAATAGGTTTTTCAAAAACTTACATATGAATTATATCGTTGGCTTGGACATATCGTTATTAAATGAAAAATTTGTAAATTAAAAAATACAAATTCACGATAGCGAAATGGTTGGGTGGTCGGAATTTCGAGTCAAGAGACCCGAGTTCGATCCCCAGGTGGCTGGCTCGTACCAATGGGTTTTTCAAAAACTTATGTACGAATTATATCGTTGGCTTGGACATAAAGACAGCGACGGACTCGCCACCTATCACGTTGTCCTGAAAATATCTTCGGTGGCAGATGGGTCAAAGGGACTTCATTGTCTAGACTAGACCTCTGTCTACCCCTGTATTGGGAATGGCGTGAAGATATTACATTATTATATAATTATTTGTTACACACACCTAGAAAAAGGATATAAATACAGTTAAATACTCTATTACGTCAAAGCATTCGTGTCCAAAACATGTGACTTCCATAGGACTGTGTCGCTGTAACATTATTATCGCATAGCACGGTTTAAAATTCCATGGAATAACAAAGTTTACTCAATTATGACCTCGATACTAAAAATTCCTTATAGAGTTACAGTGTAATTAAATATACTACTAATATATAATAAATAAATATCTTCACGCAATTCCCAATATAGAGGTAGAGAGGCCTCTGGTCTAGTCTAGACAATTAAGTCCCTTCGACCCACCTTCCACCGAAGATATTTTCGGGACAACGTGACAGGTGGTTAGCTCGTCGCCGTCTTTATGTCCAAGCCAACGACATAATTCGTATAGAGTTTTTTGAAAAGCCCATTGGCACTAGACCGCCACCTGGAGATCGAACTCGGGTCTTGGCTCGAAATTCCGACCACCCAACCACTCGGCTATCGTGACGTACAATGATAAATATTTTATTTTTAAATATACTATACTTTTTAATATAGAATGATAGACTATAACTCCATGTAAGGGATGAAAATAAATTTATTATTATTATTCCGTTAGTTTCCTCTTTTGACACTATGGAGGATAAAATATACCATATATTCTTACGTCGTAGCTAAAAGTAAAATATTATCAATTAACGACCTGCATGGATGAGTGGCGTAAACATCAGTTTTCGTGGTGTCGCCATCTCGAGGTCCCGAGTTCGATTCCAATACAGAAAACGTCTTTTCTAGATTTTCTTGGGTCTGGGTTTTTAGTGCCCTCGTTGTTTCCGATTCCCGTATCACAAGTGCTTTAGCATCTTACATTGGGATCGGAGCAATGTATGTGATGTTGTCCCTATCTATATATGTATTTACAATAATTTATTTATAATTCAGAACAAGTAAACTTTATTGTATGCGTAGTAGCATAGTAATTCTTAATTAACCAAAATTAATTTAACTGTTATTGATAAAAGGTCAATAATTGATCCAACTTTGTATTCAGTAATTGACTTTCGTTTGTGTTAACCGTTATCTTAATTATATTGTCTACAATGATCTTTATTTATGGTAGCTCTAACTATAAAATTAGCATTAAGTGTGGCGCAAGCGGGTTCCAATAAAAATTAATACTCTTTACATCTAGAGATCAAAATGATTTAAGTTAAAATTGTCTAACTCCGTGGTCCACTCATCCAGTGGTGTACCGCCGGTTTTCATGGTCGCTATTCATGTATGGTAGCAAGTCCTGGGTTCGATTCCCGGTCGGATCTATGTTAAAAATATTATTCATCACACAAAATTCGAAACCGATAACCTACCAAGGCCCTTACCTTCTAATGCAGATTCATTACCAACTACCTAGTTGGTAGTGAATCTGTTTATATGAATAAGTACATACATAGATAGGGAAAACACATTCATTGCTTAAGCACTTGTATTATGGAATCAGAAACAACTAAGGTACCACAAACACCCAGACCCGAGAAAATGTAGAAAAAGTGTGTTGAAGAAGGGCCTCTCCAACCATTTAAATAAGATTTTTCTAGGTAACCTAATTATCATAAGTATTATGTAAACAATACGTAAATATAAATAAAGCAATCAAGCTTCCGTAAATACCTTAAAAACTTCCGTGCAGTTTCCTTGAACCACATGATTATCAAATATAACAGTACGTTAAATATTTGGTTAATTGATAATAAACAGAAAAGAACCTTGGACATGGTGACTACGTGATCTCAGTCGCATATTCGGAAGTTTAAATATCTAACTTTATTTACTTACCGCTAATTGTGATGCTAGGAGTTATTAATAGTTGTTATTTAAACACTAAATAACCAACAAAAGAAATCGACTGCTCTTGTATGTAATTATGAATTAATAACATTGACCTATTTGGTTATAAAAGAAATAATAATAAATAAACATTTTCACGCCATTCCCAATACAGGGGCAGACAGAGGCAGACAACTAAGTTGATTTAACCGACCTTCAACCGAAGATATACTTTATAATATTTTACTGGCAATTGTAATTGAGTATTTATTATGTGTGACGACCCCATTACATAGATAGATGGTTGGTAGTAACATAGATAGATAGGTGGTTGCGGATTCGCGTCTCGCTAGGAGCAAACATTTGTGTGATGATCTTTGGACTCCAGTCATGGATGCCTGTCGATACATATTTGTATGTACGTTTATCTGACTCTAAATAAATAAAAAAAAATATCTTCACGCAATTCCCAATACTGGGGTAGACAGAGATCTAGTCTAGACAATTAAGTCCCTTGGACCCACCTTCCACCGAAGATATTTTCGGGACAAAGTGACAGCCCGTCGCCGTCTTTATGTCCAAGCTAACGATATAAATCGTACATAAGTTTTTAAAAAACCCATTGGCACGAGGGGATCGAATTCGGGTCTCTTGACACAAATTCCAATCACCCAAACACTCGGCTGTCGTGACTGTAATCAAGTGAGATGTTAAATTTGGTTTTTTGATTTTACATAAATTGTTTGATTTTTTGATTTTACTCATTTCACTTAAGCTCCGGGAAAAAGTGACAGGTGGTGAGCCTAAAGAGAGCCTGGGTAGTAACTATTGTACAGTTGCGTTGTCTCAAAAATGTCTTCGTTAGAAAGTGGGTCCAAGGGACCTAATTGTCTGGACATCTGTTTACCCCTGTATTAAGAATGGCATGAAGACATTTTTTTCCAATAATTTTTCATTCATTCATAAAATGCTGTGGCATCTAAATGGCACATACACAAAAACACATGTCACCATTGTCTAT
Organism: Sericinus montela; assembly: GCA_029286605.1. Taxonomy (NCBI): domain Eukaryota; kingdom Metazoa; phylum Arthropoda; class Insecta; order Lepidoptera; family Papilionidae; genus Sericinus; species Sericinus montela. The sequence goes on from JAGSMR010000014.1 coordinate 6,974,723, forward strand.
GAATGTGAAAATGTGTGTGCAGCAGATGTCCTTTTAAAATAAATAAATGCGAAAGGAAGTTTGGTTGTTTGTTATGTGGTCACGTCTAAATCATTAAACCGATTTTAAAAACTCTTTCACTATTAGATACGTACATTGACAGAGCGTAACATAGTCTATATTTTATTAATTAGAGGTCCCAACTAAAACGAAAATAATGTAGCCAAATTATTTTCGTTTTATTCCGAAAAAAAAAACAGTAAAACTAATAAATCAAAAATATTTATTAGTTTTACTGTCCCATTCGTCATTTCTCGGTATTCTAGAAAAGTTAGATAACTGTCTAGATCCCTTTATTTGACATGCGCAGCCATATTGTTATGTGTAAGAAAATATTGGTAAAATTATTGCATATTTTTATTTAATTTGACAGGTCTTTAAAGACATCATAGCTAGCTAGCTAGTAATTAATAAATAACAAATTAATAAATAAAAAATAAAAGTGTCATACAGTTAAACATAAATTATAAATGTTTTTCTAGTAACTGCAATATTTCAACACGACATAATATTGAAACACTTAAAAAGTTTTTACAAAGATTTTGTTTCAGCAACAAAAACTTTCTATTATAATTAGAAACAACGTAGTCGCATTGAGAATTATTTAAAAGAGTACTTAAGCCAAGCTTAGTCCTTTTTTGATAAGAGAAATGAGTTCTTTGCCACTTATTTTTATGTTGTTTTAATTACAGAACTTGTTTCGAGTTTTTATTCAAGAAAAAAATATTTCAGTTTTATGATAAACTGAAATAGTTTTTTGTTTTAATGCAACGGTGGTAAAGAAATTTTCCTTTTAAAAACATATTATGAAATATGATCATTAAATACATACATAGGTTGGGATACTCGTACTATCACATACATTCATACCAAAGTAACTAAGGCCTAGCTATGGAATCAGAAACACGAAGTTACCACCAACATCTAGATCGCATACAATATCGAATCGAATCCGGGACTCCAATCCGGCGATACGATGAAAACTGGTGTAAACGCCACACGACCACGTAGGTCGTAACGTACACATAAATATACTTTTAACGGGAAATACTAATGAAGAAAGATAAGCTCGTCACTGATGACATTTTATCTATAGATAACAAAATTACTCGGAACCCGTGGTCAGAGGGTAACAGAAATCCTAACATTCGTGAATCATAATTTACAAAACGACAGACGTCTTTAGTAATGTATTTTTTTTTTGTGTCATAAAATATTTGCGGGTGTCAGTTTTTTGGCCAGTGTTGAATCTCGTGACATTCAACAGTATTCTATTTTCGATGACATTTGGCGCGCTTTTTAAATTTCTCGTAGTCTGTGGAAAAAAAAGTGAGTGATTGAATTGCATTTGACGTTTGAATACAGAAAAGTGCGTACGGTGTGTAGTAAAGTGAACATTACGACATTCGTTTTCTAGTTTTACGCTGTGACTTCAAATCAAATGTAAGTAAGTATATATAAAAATGATTATTTATGTGTATGTCCATATCGCGTCGTTTTTATAAAGATTAATACAGTGCGTGCCTGTTCGAGGTTGCCATTTGAGAACCAATGTATGTAATTTAATGCACATATGTAGTCAAAAGTCTAGACAAAACTTTTTATGTTTGTAAAAACATTAAAATAGAGCGTATTATTTATTATTTTATTTATTTATTTAATCTTTATTGCACCAAAAAAAAAATACATAATTGCTATACTGCACTATCTACCAGCTAACCCTTGGTAAAAACGAAAATATTGTTAGGACAGTTAAGGTAGTTAATAGCGAGTGCGTGTGTTTAGATCATACACATTTATACAAATATAGACACAAACACAACATATATATTTATTTATTTAATCTTTATTGCGATTCCGTGTAGATTACAAAAGGTTATCAATTTGGAAAATAGTGCACAAGTTCACACAAAAACGCTTCACGGACAAGATCGAACTACTAGTTCACTAATTCATGTCATATTTTCTATTTGGCTATCATGGCTTCGATTATACAAATATGGTGAATTTTCAACTCTCAATTGTTTTGAATACTTCGTGGATAGTAACAAATATCAAAGCTTTGCTTGTTGACGGATAGATAGCTATTACAAATTTTGTTGTCATGTTTTATTTTAACCGTATTACCGTGTTTAATAATGCCGTATATAAATTCATTTTCTCAGAGACGGCACTATCTAAATACTCGTGCACAGGCATTGGTATTTGTAATTTATTATGTAATTAATTTAAAATATTGTCCCAATTGTCGCATCCGACATCTAATTGATATACAAGATATTAAGTATAAGATAATTGATGTATAAGATTACGCGCTACGTAATAAGATTCAATTCACATCTTGGCATAAAGGTCTCGTTTTGAAGCCATAAAATCAAAAAAAAAACCATATCATCTTTAAGTTTGACTGAAATTTTCAATTTGAATAAAGTTTCGTTTCTTATCTTCACGCATATTACCAATACTGGGGTAGACAGAGGTGTAGACAACTTAGTTCTTTGAACCCGTATTTCACCGGAGCTTATTTTGGGACAACGTGACAGATAATGAGCCTGTCACCGTCTTTGTGTCCAAGCCAACGATATAAATCGTACATAAGATTAAAAAACTGATTAGTACAAACCTACTCGTACCTCCATGGGACCGAACTCGGATCACTTGACTCGAATTCCAATCATCCAACCACTCGGCTATTAATATAGTTTCTAAGTATTCAGTAACAATTTCCACATGTCCTGCAATTAATTAAATGTTGAAATAACGGTCCATCTCGCTATGCATGACATAACAGAGAAAGCAATTAAAATAATCTATACGCGTATATCATGCCGTCTCTTGTACTCCTCTTTTCATATGAGTAAAACTATAGCACCACCAGTTCTATATATAAATAGTAGTAGAGGGGATGTGTGATCCGAATTTGAATTAGAAGACTTTGAAATAAGAACTAAAAAAAGAAGAAAATAGAATTAAAAATATAAATATGTAATTAAATATATTCACGCACATTCCCACTTAGATCCAGCTTTTACTGAATACTATTTGGTACAGTACATATTACGTAGATTTAGACATATGTGTCTTAGCTGTCGTAAAAGGCGACTAAGATATAGCATTGATAATAATGTTGACAATATAACCTTTTACACATGGCGGGATTTTTGAGACAGTGTGACAGGTGGTGCGCCTGTCGCCGTCTTAGTGTCCAAAGCCAACGGTACAATGTACCATAGACATGGCATAGACATAGATTTACATAGATAAGTATTCATTTGTACACATATACATCCATGAGCCAAAGACAAACATTCATATTCATCACACATATATTGGCTCTTTACTGAATTTGAACCTCTAGATTTAAAGACAGGATGACTAGTAATTAGGCTATCGGTTCATCAAATAAATATAAATACTAATCTCATTGTTAAAACAACAACAAAATCCTCTTTTTCATCCGTAAATCTAGGCAAAGGTGTCATGACCATACAGCCATATTTTTATGTTATTTAAATCAACATCAGCCTAAGCGTTTCTACAGAAAAAGTTTATTAAATAATATTTTTTTTACCTTTCACTGTCATAACGTCAGTCAAGCAATCTGGCGGCCAGTGTCAACATAAGTTATGTCACTGGCTATGTTCGTTTGCTTATCTTATCACGCAGCGTGGATCGGTCGGGACGCTCTAATGAACGTGAAAAATATTGACTTACGATTTACGTGAACGCCTACGAAGGTGTGTGAAGGGACGGGTGAATGAACATGTGAGGCGCGTGTTAAGGGAATGTTGGTAGAGTATAATGTGCACCAACATGACGAAAACGAAAAGTAATGAAATATGTTACGTTATTTAGAAAGATTAAATATTATATTATTTGTTAAATAAAAGCTTTTAAGTTTGGTTAAAATACTTAATAGGAATATTCGATCCCCGGGTGCCAGGCTTGGTACGATTGGTTTTTCAAAAACGTAGTTCGCATATGGCTTAAGACGTCTACGGGCTCACCACCTGTCACGTTGTTCCGAAAATATCTTCGGTGGAAGGTGGGTCGAAAGGACTTAATTGTCTAGACTAGACCTCTGTCTACCCCTGTATTGGGAATTGCGTGAAGGAATTGGATATATTATTATTATTATATGTTATTAGAAGTCACGATAGCCGAGTGGTTGGGTGGTCGGAATTTCGAGTCAATAGACCCGAGTTCGATCCCCAGTTGGTAGGCTCGTACCAATGGGTTTTTCAAAAACTTATGTACGAATATCGTTGGCTTGGACATAAAGACGGCGACGGGCTCACCACCTGTCACGTTGTCCCGAAAATATCTTCGGTGGAAGGTGGGTCGAAGGGACTTGATTGTCTAGACTCGACCTCTGTCTACCCCTGTATTGGGAATTGCGTGAAGATATATATTTTATATTTTATTATATGTTATGAGCATATTGATATTCTTTAAACAAAATAGAATTGAAGAAGAAATTGATTTATAATTGACAGAGTTATGAAGTAACAAACGCATTGAAAGAACAAAATCGAATTAATAACCTTCTACTTTTCTGAAGTCGGTTAAAATTGTGAAATGCTTCATCTCCATTTCAAACACTAATTTTACCTTTGCAGTCAGTTTTAGACGTAGTAAAGAAGTTAGTAAATGGCGGGAATATATTTTAAAGTTCGTAAAAGTTAAATATTTTATTGCTCACTGGATGCGCTCAAAGACCAAAATAAATTTTGTTCTCCAGAGAGCGCATCACTTAAGAAACGATATACGAATTTTTTTAATTACTTTTTAAAAATGTCCACTTCCAAGAAGTTTTTTATAAAATAAAAAAAAATGAAGTTTCACCGGAATATATAGAACTCGATAAGTTTTGTATTCTCTGTGGGTAATTGTGATTCACAATTACAATTATGTTTTTAATTAGTTGTTACGTTTATAATATTATTTAACTTAAAAATTCTTTTATGTTTTCAAATACTTTACACAAATTAATAGTAAAAAAGTGTCACGATTAAAAACATCGAAGTTAACAGATCAGAATAATCAATCAACAGATCCATTAAAATGTATTAAAATAAATATTTCCACGTGCATAGTACAAGCTCAATAAAAGGCATTCCTTTGTCACAGCGATGAAGTATTATTGTACAGAATAAAAATAAAAGAAACTAAGGCGGGATAACTGTTTCGTCGAAAGATTTAAGATGGCGGTTCCTTGAAGTACAGAATAGGATTGTTCAGATGCCATCGTTCGAAGAAAATGCATTGTCTCAGACATTTGTATTTAGATTGATTTGAATTTTGATAAATATTGACATTAATAAATAAGTGCGGTGTGGATTTAATTATTTTCGCGTAAAATTTTCGAAAACCATTATGCGCTCAATTAATGTTACATATTTTTTATTTCTCGTTGCAGCAGCTTTTAACGTTCTGCCAGTGTTTTTAATTAAAATAACAGTCGGAATTTCAACGATATTTTAAAAATGTTTTAACTTATTATTATATATTATAAGGAACTGTTTTACTGACGACTTCTAAAAACTAAAAACATTTTACATTCAAGTTTTTCTTGTTTAATTCCTAATACTTCCACTATCACTCAAATTTTGATTATTTAATTAATGTTTATCTTTATGTTTCAGGTATGTACATTAATCCTGGCATTACGAGTATGTTGAGTAAGTAAGCGAAGGCGCACATTATTGTTGGGACTAATTAATTAATTAATTAAACGAATATTAATTAATAATTTAAAAAATAATTAATATAAATTTTTAATAAAAATAAAATAAATAAATATCTTCACGCAATTCCCAATACAGAGGTAGGCAGAGGTCAAGTCTAGACAATTAAGTCCCTTTGACCCACCTTCCACCGAAGATATTTTCGGGACAACGTGACAGGTGGTGAGCCCGTCGCCGCCTTTATGTCCAAGCCAACGATGAAATTCGTACATAAGTTTTTGAAAAACTTATTGGTACTGCCACCTGGGGATCGAACTCGGGTCTCTCGACTCGAAATTCCGACCACCCAACAACTCGGCTATCATGACTTATAAATTTACTTATAAATTTTTAAGCAAGCCTTAATATACCTAATACGTAGTCCACGTCTTTTATTCTAAACTTACGATTCTACACACATGTATATAACCATGCATTAAGTACGACCAATGTTCATACTACAAAGTTTAACCCCTAAACGGGATTTGAATCTGTAACCCTGAGCATTGAAAGCAGTCCCTACGAACTATCCGTTACACAACACAATGAATTTCTAGAACAGTCTTAAAATTCCACAAATTCCTAAACAGGCCGTTACTGCTTTCTAGAAACTATCAAGTACGCGTGCAAGTTTTATAAAACTATCAAATAGCCCGAAATAGAGCTTACTGTTGAATTCTCAATGAAAATATTCGCAATAAAAAGGGCCCAGGTGCGCGCGGAACGCGATACGCGACACAATAAAAAATATATTAATTCAGTGCTCGTTCGGTAAAGCGATAAATCTATGTTTTACGATTATCGACAATCGGCGGTATTGTGAAACGCCATTTAATTCTCTTACATAATATAATACTTAAGCATTGTTTCGTACATTCGTAAATGTCAATATGTAACGTGGTCGATTCGGCTCTAGCCTAGACTTTGTGGAAAACCGACTCTAAGAGCAATCTAACAAAGTAGACCAAAGAGGCCACATACCGTGATTATTTTCATAATGAGTATATAACTGTCCGCATAAAATATTAACGAAGCTATAAAATATTTTAGCGAGAGCGAAGCGATTTTAAGGCCGGCAACGCATCTGCTATGCCTCTGGTATTGCGGGTGTTTATGGGCGGCGGTAATCACTTACCATCACGTGAGCCACCTGCTCGTTTGCCTCCCTTTTCTATAAAAAAAAAGAAATCATTTCGTAACATGCATTCGTTTCTTTATAAATTCATTAGGACTAATCAGAAAGTATATAATCACCACGTCATAGTACAAATAAGACTAATAAAATTGCGTTTACGCGGAAGTAATTTTTTTCGTACTCGATGGATATGGCAACAGTTTTAATTATTTGCCAGTGTTGAATTCGTTTGTTAATTCTGGACCTGCTTAAAGTTGGTACTTAGAGGTTGACTTGGACATAAAGATGGGAACGATAGACGTAGTCCCGAAAAATGTGTTCAGTGGAAGGTGGGTCGAAGGGACTTAATTGTCAGACTAGACCTCTGTCTACCCCTGTATTGGGAATAGCATGAATATATTTTTTTAAATAATTGTTTCTATATATATTTCTTAATTAAGTAAGAAGTTAATTCTGGCAACAATTATACCAATGCAACTATTTCAATTTTGGAATCTTATTACAATATTTCAAATTTCATGATAAAAAATTAGTTATCATTTCTCTGAGACCTAACAAAAGATGGCGGCCAGAACATAAAGGATCACATTTCGCAACTTCACCACAGCAATGGCGACCACAGACTGCGACCGCTAGGTTGTAAAATATTTCACATGTTAATGCCCTTTTTTAAAGTATACGAATTAAAAAAATATTACTGCCACCTGGGGATCGAACTCGAGTCTCTTGAGTCGAAATTCCGACCACCCAACAACTCGGCTATCGTGAGTATTACGTAGGTGAACACATCTAGATTTAAGATTACCAACTATACCTAAGTCCCGCACTTTCTATTCACTTTCACTTTGAACGTTAGCCCGGGTCTGTAAACGACTTTACTTGTTAGTAGTTTAATTGTTCTGTCTATTACAATGGAATGGAGAAGAAATAAATCGTTTGCATTCGATAAATGTGCCTGTTTGCTTCAAACTCCTTCTATCTATGATATATGAGTGAAACGTCTTTGCAAACAGCCGTGTGCTTGAATTATTGCTAAATGTCTAATAACAGTAAGAGAAGCTTATATTTTAACATTCGCATACAGCATATCATATGAGTGATTAAGTTTCGCTTAGTAAGAGATGGAAGTGACTGTAAAAGAAGTTTTGGTACTAATTTTATTTCTTATACAAACCAATTTTCTTACAAAAAAACACGCTTCTAGGTAAATTTGTATCTTAAAATATTAACTTAATGCAATGAAAACACGATAGCCGAGTGGTTGGGTTATCGGAATACGAATCAAGAGACTTGAGTTCGATCCCAAGGCGGCGGCAGGCTCATATCAGTGGGTTTTTCAAAAATCTTTGTGATATTTATATATCGTTGGCGATGGGCATCACCATCGAGTACACACATTCATATTCATCTCATAAAAGTTTTGCTCCTCGCGGGATTTGAACCCCATGATGGCAAGATACCAGCTACGCCATCGGGTCGTTGCCATATTATGGTAAAATAAAGTGTAAATTTTTGAGGAACAATTTTAAATGCAATTTCTATTAAGCATATTATAATATCAGTAAACCTAGAAAAATCACGTGTCCTATTGTAAACTATAGTTTTTCTAGGAACACCACTCAGGCGTCCCATTGTCATGTGTCTCCGTCTAACGTAGATCCCATCCCTGTCGCACGCATGAGGGTAACATAACAATCTTGGTACCGATGTAGTTATGACAAGGACTGTTAGATCGGAGATAATTCTATTGCGGTCCATTACTTTAATAGATCAGACAGTGTCGATCTATGGTTGTCTATTATTACGAGTATATTGCTGATTTTTCACGTGATGCGGAACACATATCTAATATATTATATATAGACTTGAGTTAAGAAATTGTCAGCTGTATGCTTATGATGCTTATGGCACAATCGGAGGCAGAGCAGCAGGCGTTAGTCACGTGTATGAACGAGGACTGTGAAAGTAAAGGTTTGAATGCTTATAAAACTAAGGTTCTGGTATTTGAAAGGGACGAAGAGAAAACAAAGTGTAAAGTATGGGTAAATCAGTAATGTCTAGAACTGGTGAATGGAATTGTATACTTGTGGAGTGCCGGGATGGAAAATATAATATAGATGTGGACTGGCGTGTCGCTGCCGGGAACAAAGCCTACGGTGCCCTGACTGCGTTAGTCAAAAGGCAAAGCGTAAAGAAAATTGCACGCCTTGCAATACATAACGCAGTACTGGTACCGACTTTGTTATATGGCAGCGAAACCTTGGTATGCCAGGAGAAGCATGAAAGAAGTTGAATGCAGTGGATTAACAGTGTAAAGAAATGTGGGGTTGCCGATACGTAGTCGCCAAATCAACTATGTAATTATACATTTTTGACTTACTTTTACTAACACTATACCTTTAGTTTGTGGTTAAAATGTAGTCCTGCAGTAAATGCAGGAATATGGGTTAAACGGCACGATTGGCACAACTGATCTTTTCTTAACATTAAAAACATCTTCACGCCATTCCCAATACTGGGGTAGACAGAGGGCCCGATAATTGAGTCCTTTCGACCCATCTTCCATCGGAGATATTTTTTGGGACAACGCAACAGCCTGTCGCTGTGTTTATGTCCAAGCCAACTATATACGTCATACATAAGTTTCGGTACATATCGGACATAATCCATCGGTGCTAGACCATCGCCTGGATATTGAACTATAAATGAAATAAAAAATATCTTCACGCTAGTCCCTATACAGGGGTAGACAGAGGTCTAGTCTAGATCCGAACCTCCCACCAAAGATATTTTCGGGACAAATCCGTCTTTATGTCCAAGCCAACGATGTAATTCGTACATAACTTTTGAATTACCCATTGGTACGAGCCTGCCATCTGAGGATCGAACTCGGGTCTCTATACTTGAAATTCCGATCACTGAACCACTCGTGACTCCGATCACTGAACCTCTCAATCAGTCAAAAAATCGTGACTTTTGATCGATTGAGATCGAACTCGGGTCTCTTAACTCGAATTCCGATCACCCAAACATTTGGCTGTCGTAAATGTTTAGCGAATTTTCTTCTATGGTTCCCAAAAACAATTCGAAAAGCGAATCGCGCGGAACTCGTCACGTTACTGCATCACGATTGCTATCCCTTAGTGTCTCTGCTCCTGTCCACCTTGTAGCTGACTTTCATCACGTGCGCTTGCGCAGGCGACCAACGGCACGTTATTGGATAAGTGTTATAACCAATAATTGCGTTGCTGGAACTGCGGAGTTATATTCAAAGACGTGTGGAGATGTTGACCTTCGATAGACACGTGATGTCCTAGTCCTTTTTTGATTTCTCATACTGGGATAGGCTGAACTTGAGGCAATGTCATTTCGACCCTCTTTTGAGCGAAGCTTTTTTGGGGTATCATGACAGGTGGTGAGCCTATCGCCGTTTTAAACACCAAAGCTAATGGCACAATGTATTTATAGATAAATAAAGATTTATAAATACATAGATGAATATTTATAAATACATTTAAATGTCTGTGATTTGGAATACAAACATTCATCGCACAAATATTTGCCCGTAGCGGGTTTCGAACCCGCAACTCTTAGCTTTGAAAGCAGCGAGGTGGCCGCTCAGCATCACGTTATCCCGGAATCCAATGTAACACTTTACTATTAAGTATTTTCGACCCACCTTTCAACGAAGACAACTTTCTATGACAACCGGACAGGTGGTGAGTCCGTCGTCGTCATAATGTCTATGCCAACGATATAATCGTACAGAATTTTTTGAAAAAAACCATTGGTACGAGCCCGTCGTCTGAGGATCGAACTCGGGTCTCCTGACTCCGAATCCGGAACACCCAGCCACTCGGCTATTGTGTCCTCCAATGACATTTTGATTCCATTTTAACGTGTATAGTATGCACATATATGTAGCCAAAGCGCTAAAAATAAAATAAAAGAAAAGTTGTATTCGTAATTAATCTCTAACACCATGTAAATTGTCTTATTCGTTCCGCATTGGAAAGCACTAAGCACTTTCCATAAGGAATAGTAGTAAGAACCAAGCAGATTGACGATCCTAGTACCTTATTGGGCTTCCACATAAGGTCTTATTAATTTTAGTATTGTATCTTTTCAATATGTGAGTAAGACGAGCAAAATACTTATAACTATCCACAATTTATACATATTACCTATGACTACTTTTGGGTATTTTAATTTTTACATCTACTCGCCATTAATGATCCAATAATATATCAGAGTAGGAAAAAAAGTCACGATAGCTGAGAGGTTGGAGGAGGAAGGGGAGGTCGAGGTGGTAGGCTCTTACCAATCGGTTTTTCAAAAACTTATGTAGAATTATATCGTTGGCTTGGACATAAAGACGGCGACGGTCTCATTGCGCCGAAAATATCTTCGGAGAAGGGACTTAATTGTCTAGACTAGACCTCTGTCTAACCCTGTATTGGGAACTGCTTGAATTGATATTTATTTTTTTTATTCATAGAGTAGGAAACTGCGTAACATCATAAATTAAGAAAGTGCTTTCTTTTACATTTCACAATTAAAAAGATTGAATGATAGAGAATGCCACCATTAAGCCCGCCCATTGTAGCCCTTAGTCTAAGATTTAAACAATAAGGAAGAAATAAATAAAATATATAAGCGTAGAAATGTTTGACTGTATGGAAATTTTCATTTATCAACCATAAATTTAAATAAGTTTATTCATAGACTCTGTCTGATAGAACTGACCTTTTCGAACGAACTTCGTTTACGGGTGGTCTGTCTGTCACCGTAATCATTTTCTCTGAAGTACCAAAACCCATTTCTTCCTGTACATGAGCAATCTTTGCTCATGCTTTCGCGATTCTCTAACTTGACAGATTTCACTGAACGGTGAATGAACATTGAATGTTATTACTTCCAAGGCGTTCCTACTATTGCAATCAATTGATGAGCAATAAAGTTTAATAAAGGCTGAAAGTTATTAGTGTTATTGACCATAAAGTGTGTTCTACTACGGTAGACGATCCTTATAATAACGCTGTAGGAGAAAACAGTAAGGGTTAAGCAATAACGAGGTATAACGGTGAAAATGTTTGAAAGTTATTCTATCGAGACTAATAGATTGGTTTAACTCGAAATTATGAAAATATTTAAAATGAAACAAAGAATGCAAACTGAGAATAATTTTAGTTTAGTTATGGCAAATGATAATTAAGATAATGTGGAATGAAGTAAAAAATAGGTAAACCATTGAAAACACTTGGATATTTGTTTTGTTTATATTTTCTTTACCTAAAAATCTATTTATGACACATGTATAAATAAAAATTAAGTGTCTCTTTGTAATTCCAAATTACCAGGTTTTATCTAAATGCATATGAAACTACATACGGAACTTACATAAATACATATATTTTTTTATTTTTCTGTCTGTTTCGGCTAATGTCTAAAACATCTTGATCGATTTTAACAAGACATTTACTGGCATATAACTGATGTTATACGAGCTAACTTAGTGCAACTTATATTTTAGATGTAAAATAGGCTGCTAGTTGAGACTAGCACTCGAAAAAATTAGCCTTATTTTGACTTTGAAATATTTGTTGAAGTTGAAGGAAGGTTTAAAAGGTGTAGTTGAACCTGCCGGGTTTTTATTTATGTTTATAAAGAAATTACATTTAGACCCGGTAGTTGGCTTTGCAAACCTGTTTCAAGGCAGGGCTACGTCTGTTGGGCCCGCTAGTATATATAAATACACATTATTATTACTTACCCAATAAAATTTTAAAAGCACGCAGCATCTTTTTTAAAGTCACGATAGCCGAGTGGTAAGGTGGTCGGAATTTCGAGTCAAGAGACCCGAGTTCGATCCTCAGGTGGCAGGTGCCAATGGGTTTTTCAAAAACTTACGTACGAATTATTTCGTTGGTTTGGACATAAAGACAGCGACGGGCTCACCGCCTGTCACGTTGTCCTGAAAATATCTTCGGCAGAACGTGGGTCGAAGGGACTTAATTGTCTAGATTAGACCTCTGTCTACCCCTCTTTTGGGAATTGCGTGAGGATACATAAAATATTAATGAGAATGTCGGCATTCTTCTGTTCCCTTTTAAACTTCACTTTCGCGTTATATATACGTGTATATTGTATAATTATCCATATCGGTTCGTCCATCAATCAGTGAGTGGGCGTATCATCTTATTATAGTAAGCACATTAACGAGTCTGGATAGCCGAGTGGTTGGGGTGATCGGAATACGACTCAAGAGACCCGAGTTCGACCTAATGGTTTTTTTTTTTCAAAAACATGTACGATTTATATCATTGACTTGTATATAAAGACGGCGACGGGCTCACCACCTGAAACGTTGTCCCAAAAATATATTCGGTGGAAGGTGGGTCGAAATGACTTAATTGTCTAGACCTCTATCTACCTTTGTATTTGGGATGACGTGAAGATATTTATTTTTATTTACATTAAAGAGTTGTAACGATCAGACAAAGTGTCAAGTCTGCTGATGGGAGGATATTGTAATACGAGGATCTAAGAATGTCGATTTAACTCGACGCTATGGATGAAAAGAAGTTTGTACTGCTCTTTTTATTGGATACTTCTAAATTGCTAGGTGTCTGGTTCTGCGATCGCCAATACGTTTTGCAAGTGTTACAGGATATATCCTACATGAATAGATATGGACAACATCACATACATTGCATTGTATGCTATGGAATAGGCTTTGTAAAAAGCTTTCTCTATAGCACAAGTGGTGCTATGGAATCTGAAAAAACAAAGATACCACAAACACCCAGTACTTAGACAATGTGATTTTCTACATCACCGGTGTAATTCCTTACTATTTTCTTTCTTTGTATGTCGGCAGCACAAGCGTTTTATATCGCAGTACGCAGAACCCTATTTAAAGATGAACTGACGCCGATATGTGAGTAATTTGCCGTCAGATGGCGTATTTAATTACTAGCCCGAGGCGCCCGCTTCAGTCTTGCGAGGAATATTTAGCGACGTTGTTTTTAATATTGCATTAATGTACAACTGAATTTTTTATCTCCACGTATTTTACTTGTTCTGGGGCAGGCAGAGAGATTGGAGTGTTTTTCGATCTGCTTTACAACATAGCTTATTTCTGGCGTGACAAGAGTGGCGAGAGGTTTACTGTTGTCTTAGTAAAAGTTTCGATGAAACTCATTAATATAGTAGAACCTTCCCCCTGGGATTCGAACTCGAGTCTACCTGATTCGAATTCCGATATCATCTTATAGCTAAATGTATACGCTGCTGGAAAAGGATAGCTACCAGCCAGGTCAGTTGTTCGTGACCTGTGAACGTTCGTTCATCTCGAGAAATGTTCTAAACGTGTTCGTATATATGGTTGCAATTGTAAAAACTTTGATAGCGCGATGTAGGATGTCGACTTCTTTAATTGTCCGCCACTAGCGAGCTTCCACTGTGAAGACAGATGTCGCCACAATCCAACCACGTGATTATCGTGGCTTATGAAGTGACAAATCTTTCATAACCGAAATTAACCCAGTTACGTCACAGAAATGACCAACTAAAGAAAACAGTATGGATCTAGAACGTTTTAAAGTGAACAGGAAATCGGGAGCGAATGAACTAATAAGGGCGGTTTACGAGGGGTCGTAAATTAATGATAACAACTATGTTGTGCTCAGATGGACGGAAATCGGACCATCAAGAGCTCCAAATGGGATGATGGCCTGCTAACTAACTATGAATTTCTTTATTTATAGATCTCAGAAGTGTGTTTAAACATATATAGTCGATCTATATAACTTGGCTATACAAATATGTATGTACATCATACAAATCATAGCTTTAAGCAGAAATCGAACCGACAATTATCAGCTACAATTTGACCACACAAAGATATTTATTTGACGACAGTAATTTTAATCACCATCTGTTGCACTCATCATAATAAACGACGAGCGGATAGCAGATAGAAACTAAGAGACTCGCAATATGGCGGGCTTGAAAGATAATCTTACCTCTGAAACTGATAAAAGCGTGCTTCGATGGTTTGGGCACGTTAAGCGAATGTGTGAAGACCGAATGTTGATGAAAATGTATAGTGCGAAAGTTAACATTAAAAGGTGTCAAGGTAGGCCGAGACTTTCGAAGACCATGTGAGCAAATTGCTCGAAGTGCGGAGGGTCAAAAGTACTCAACGTGCATGTATGAAAAAGATGATGAATCTGAAAGAAGCGAGGTAAGGATCGTGACAAATGGCGATCTGTTCTCTCTGGCTACCCCATCAGGCCGAGACTAACTTTCCAAGACCATGTGAGCAAACTGCTCGAAGAGGGGAGGGTCAAGAGTACTCGAATACCTATATATGTATGTATGAAGAAAATGATGATTTTGAAATAAGCAAAAAAGGTATATAAGGATCGTGACACTTGGCGATCTGTTCTCTCTGGATACCCAGTTAGGGATTGTGCGTAAAGATAAGTAATAGTAGCCGATGGCTAATATGTTAGTGATCCTACTTTCGAAGCTAAGGATTACGGGTTCGGATCCCAGTAGGGATAAAATTTGTGTGGTGATTTTATTGTTTGTACTCGTACTTGTAGTCATAGTCGTTTATATAAATATTTAAGTATAAGTAAATTTAAGTATATTATATAGTTGATTTGGATACAAGACGGCGTCAGTTTCACCACTTGGCACGTGGTTCCATAAGCCCTGATGATGCGTCAGGAATTATCCTACCTATACAAGACATTATTGGGTAGAAGGTACTAAAATAAATAAATAAATAACTTCACGCAATTCCCAATACAGGGGTAGACAGAGGTGTAGTCTAGACAATTAAGTCCCTTCGACCCACCTTCCCCCGAAATTATTTTCGGGACAACGTGACAGGTGGTGAATCCGATGCCGTCTTTATGTCCAAGCGAACGATATAACTCGTACATAAGTTTTTGAAAAACCCATCTGTACGTACCTGCCACCTGAGGATCGAACTCGGGTCCCTCGACTCGAAATTCCGACCACCCAAACACTCGGCTATCGTGACTTTAGTAGAAGGTACTATAATCTGTTTTATATTTCCCCATCATAGATCCTTCGATGTCTTAGTGGAAGTGACTTTCAGTGTATTCATGCTTTTATTATTATTTTCTATAAATAAACATGCAAGCTGGACAGATTTTTTTTTCACAAGATAAATGCCTGCATAGGTAATGCAGCAAATACCCACCCGTCAAGATGGCACTTTGATGATAATTTTAACCATCAAAGCAGTGCTACGGTTCAATATAAGTTCACGAAGAACGTGTGAAGCTGTGTCTGGAGTGAAAGCGCAACGCACAAGGGGATTCAGAGACGGATGAGACATTCGTGTCATGTATACGAATGTTTGGACTCGAGCCATAGATGTTTATATTTATTTATGAATATTTATCTATTTTAATGTGTATCTGTGTAAGTTAGTACCGTAGCCTTACTAGTAACTGTAAGGCAGAGATAGGCTCACCACCTGTCATATAAATATTTTCATGTCATTCCCAATACAGGGGTAGACAGAGGTCTAGACAATTAAGTCCTTTCGACCCATCTTCCACAGAAGAAATTTTTTGAGACAACGTGACAGGTAGTGAGTCCCTCACCGTCTTTATGTCCAATCCAGCGAAATAAATCGTGCATAAGTTTTTGTAAAGTCCCATTGGTACATCCTGCCTGCCACCTGCGGATCGAACTCGACTCTCTGGACTCGAATTCCGATCACCCAACCACTCGGCTATCGCGACAGTCAACATCTATGTGAAGATTTAACAAAAAAAGAAATGAATCCATGAACTGTATCCTGATCAAGGGCGAATGAAACAATGAAGTCACATGTATTGTCTCCGCGAACAAAGGCTAAGCTTGTTCTGATGCAATTTACGAGTATT
The DNA here is from genome assembly GCA_029286605.1 of Sericinus montela. Lineage (NCBI taxonomy): Eukaryota > Metazoa > Arthropoda > Insecta > Lepidoptera > Papilionidae > Sericinus > Sericinus montela. Next base: position 6,991,558 of record JAGSMR010000014.1, read on the forward strand.
TTGTTTGGCAAGCAGCTCGTAAAAGTCCGAAAAGATGTGCGACGCGTGTAAGCGTGCTCGATGTACTTCCGTAAGGCGATACTTTGATAGATTGATGGGCGTTCGCCTTTGTGTTTGATTGAAAATGCTGTGAAATATAGAATTTCATGGATATACTACGCCTTTACGGTATATTGATTTCGATTTTTTGAAGAATGCCAGAAAAATATACCTGGGTAACATGGTCCAGCACCGTCTTATGTAAGAGAAAGCATTTACTCATTTGTATATCTTCACGCCATTCCCAATACTAGGGTAGACTGAGATCTAGACAGACCTTTAGACGTATCTTAGAGGTCTTTTTTGAGATAACTTGACAGGTGGTGAGCCCGTAATCTTTATGTCCAAGCCAGCGATATAATTCGTACTTTTGTTATTAAAAAAAAATATATATGTACGAGCCTGCCTTGGGGATCGAACTCGGGTCTCGGATCACCCAAACACTCGGCTGTCGTGTTGCATAATACTAATAAAATGTATTCTTTCATATAAGGAGTAGATCTTATGCCAGGGGATACTAATATACTTTACCCATATATACTTAATAACACTTTGACCTTGTTCAATAATATTACTTTACCAATATTGTGGCGATTTGAAGATGCCACGACGGATATTAGATAAAAATAAACTGTCTAGTTCTATTTTCGTAATATCTCTAGCACTGTTTACGTGAAAATCGGAAGCTTTAAAAACCAAGAGAGAAAACATGGATAAACATAGACACTCGTTTTTCACTTTTCTACATCTGACAAAACAGGAATTATAAGAACGAGTAATTCACAAGCGTATTTAAATTTTAAATCGATGGGTTTAGATTGATATTTGTTTGTTTTGAGTTTAAAGTCTACGTGTGAATCTGATTTGTCTAGTGTACTATTTAAAATAATCCTAGATTAAGCATCATTGACCTGGTTAGGCTAAGGTCTTTGTCCGTAAAGCGTGTGTTCCAGATCGAGAATAATTCTAGATTCTGGGTGATTCTAAATAGTGATTATTCATTTTTTTTCCTTTTTCTATTCTCGGTCAATATGTTAATAGTTATCTATTTATAATAAATAAAAAATTAAGTCCCTTCGACCCACCTTCCACCAAAGATATTTTCGGGACAACACGACAGGTGGTGAGCCCGTCACCGTCTTTATGTCCAAGCCAACGATATAATTCGTTCATAAGTTTTTGGACCCACCTTCCACGATTCGACCCACTTCCAGATATTTTTGGGACAACGTGATAGGTGGTGAGTCCGCAGCCGTCTTTTTGAAAAACCCATTGTTACGAGCCCGCCACCTGCAGATCGAACTTGGGTCTTTTGACTCGAAATTCCGACCACCCAACCACTCGGCTATCATGACTTGGCTATATTTAAAAAGATCGAATTTACCTTACAACCGACACGTGCTCTTGGTCATAAACATTATGATCCCTAACCACCGGAATTATGACAAGTTTGTTGCTGTTATAAATTACCCGAACAAGTTGTTAATGAAATATGACCTTACACTTGTAACCTTATAAAGGGCGGCTTTTATAAGGTTACAAGTCAAAATACCCGAGTGGCTGGCTAATTGGTATTCGAGTCAAGAGACCCGTGTTCGATTCTCAGGTTGAAGGATTTTACCAATGGTTTTTTTTTTCAAAACTTTGATTTATATTGTTGGTTTGGTCATAAAGACAGCTACAGGCACCACCTGTAAAGGTGTTCCAAAAATGTCTTCGGTGAAAGGTGGGTCGAAGGGACTTAATTGTCTAGTCTAGACCTCTATCTACCGCTGTATTGAGAATTGCGTGAAGATATCCAATTTTTATTTTTTTTAATAAATGACAAATTAAGAATAACTGCGTTTCCAAATACAGCCTGGGATTGAGATAATTTAGTGCTTTTGAACCTGCTTACTGGAGCTTATTTTGAGACAACGTGACAAGTGATGAGACTGTTGTCGTCTTTGTATCCAAGCTAACGATATAAATCGAATAAAAAATTCTTTGGTACCCCTTTATCCTGGGGATCGAACACAGGTCACTTAACTCGAATGTCGATCATCCAAACACTTGGCTATCGTGGCTAATTAATAGACATATGAATAACTGAATTGATTTATTTAACTTTCAAATATGATATTACGAAATACTTAAAATATGAGAAGTTATTAATTGTCTAATGGATATCACCACAAAACGTGACACGTGGTGGGCCCGTCGCAGTCTTTATGTCCAAGCACACGATGTAATTCGTACATAAGTTTTTTGTAAAACCCATCAGTACAAGCCTGCCATGTTTTAGTTTTATTATTAAGTATCAAATTTACATTTATATTTACAATACTTGTTAACTAAAAACTACAATAAACGTAAAGCCCTACTCCTCGTGGCATGGTACCAAGAACGCTGGCTGCATGTCCACGTTGAATGGCCAGACTTAACCGATGAGCAAGAAAAGAAATTTAATCTTTCTAATAATCTTTTGATCCTATTCCCTGTTCAAAAGAAAATGTTCCATACAAATATAGATATGAAACTCCTGGAAGCTACATTACACCTCAGAGCTCGTAAAATGCAAATGTTATTTTCCCAACTTGTGAATAAAGTTTATAAATAGGAGAACAAACAAGATTTCAGTATACCTAACGATGCTTATCAAGTAGCAATCATCAGTGAAAGTTCGAATGGTGTTAAAGACCTAAGTAAGGTCTAGACATGTTTCCCAGCACGAATTGCAGACATAACTTTATAGGTTAAGATAGGTTTATTTAATTAGGTAATATAAGTTTGCGGAATTATTTTAGGACAGTAATAAGAGCTAAATAAAACATAACCGTCTGGTACAACCATTGACAGTGTGGTAACGGTGTAAGAATATTGCGACTCCCTTTCTTCCCGTGGATGTCGTCAGATGTGACTAAGGGAAACAGCCTTGAATATCGTAATGGCAACCGATAGATGGCGGGATAACCATCTCTAAAAATATCAGACCAAAATAAACAGACCGAGGATGGGCACTAGCATCTGAGGTGCGTGTGGTCTGGTACTGCGATCGTCAATCCGCCTGCCAAGCGTGGCAATTATTGCGAATCCTCCCCATGGGTGTATATATAAGTTTGCGGAATTATTTTAAGACAGTAATAAGAGCTAAATAAAACATAACCGTCTGGTACAACCATTGACAGTGTGGTAACGGTGTAAGAATATTGCGACTCCCTTTCTTCCCGTGGATGTCGTCAGATGTGACTAAGGGAAACAGCCTTGAATATCGTAATGGCAACCGATAGATGGCGGGATAACCATCTCTAAAAATATCAGACCAAAATAATCAGACCGAGGATGGGCACTAGCATCTGAGGTGCGTGTGGTCTGGTACTGCGATCGTCAATCCGCCTGCCAAGCGTGGCAATTATTGCGAATCCTCCCCATGGGTGTATATATAAGTTTGCGGAATTATTTTAAGACAGTAATAAGAGCTAAATAAAACATAACCGTTTGGTACAACCATTGACAGTGTGGTAACAGTGTAAGAATATTGCGATTCCCTTTCTTCCCGTGGATGTCGTCAGATGTGACTAAGGAAACAGCCTTGAATATCGTAATGGCAACCGATAGATGGCGGGATAACCATCTCTAAAAATATCAGACCAAAATAAACAGACCGAGGATGGGCACTAGCATCTGAGGTGCGTGTGGTCTGGTACTGCGATCGTCAATCCGCCTGCCAAGCGTGGCAATTATTGCGAATCCTCCCCATGGGTGTATATATAAGTTTGCGGAATTATTTTAAGACAGTAATAAGAGCTAAATAAAACATAACCGTCTGGTACAACCATTGACAGTGTGGTAACGGTGTAAGAATATTGCGACTCCCTTTCTTCCCGTGGATGTCGTCAGATGTGACTAAGGGAAACAGCCTTGAATATCGTAATGGCAACCGATAGATGGCGGGATAACCATCTCTAAAAATATCAGACCAAAATAAACAGACCGAGGATGGGCACTAGCATCTGAGGTGCGTGTGGTCTGGTACTGCGATCGTCAATCCGCCTGCCAAGCGTGGCAATTATGGCGAATCCTCCCCATGGGTGAGGCCTTTGTCCAGCAGTAGACTTTAACAGGCCGTTATGTGTGAATGTATGTAACACATAACTGGATGATGGATGATAGTTGAAACTAACTAATGTATCTTTATATAGTCACGATTGCCGAGTGGTTAGGTGATCGGAATTTGAATCAAGAGACCAGTTCGATCTCCATGTGGCAGGTTCGTATGAATGGGTTTTTTTTTAAAACTTATGTACTACTTATATCGTTTACTTGGATATAAAGACGACGACAGGATCATCTCCTGTCACGTTCTCCCCAAAATAAGCTTTGGGGAAGTGTGAGTCGAAAGAACTAAATTGTCTAGACCTCTTGTATAGGGAAAAGCGTGAATATACACGTAGTTTCTTTCGTCTGTTTCATCTCCGATGTAGAAACCTCATTACGAAACGGTCGTAGATAAAAAATACTATAGATAAATGAATATATATTCGTATTTCGATAAATAAATGATTAGATTTGATGTGAAAAAAAAACCCCCATGAGAGAAGTAAATTTACTCTTCTTTCCTTTAGCTCACGATAGCCGAGTGGTTGGGTGGTCGGAATTTCGAGTCACGAGACCTGAGTTCGATCCCCAGGTGGCAGTACCAATGAGTTTTCAAAAACTTATGTACTACTTATATCGTTTACTTGGATATAAAGACGACGACAGGATCATCTCCTGTCACGTTCTCCCAAAATAAGCTTTGGGGAAGTGTGAGTCGAAAGAACTAAATTGTCTAGACTAGACCTCTGTCTACCCCTGTATTGGGAAATTGCGTGAAGACATTTATTTATTTCCTTTAGGTATAGCTAAGCAGTAACGCTCGCATCTCTGCGGACGATTTGCCTTATGAACTACGTCAATATGAGTCTATGAGCAAAAATAGAGTTTCATGTTTATAATTATTATGGAACTTGCACCAGAAGTTTTGTTAGAGTCGTCCAATGTTGTTTTATAATATCGTTTTGACGCACGTCCTCTTAGCTAAACTAGATTTTAGTAATGATCTAGATAAGCATGACGACGTTTATTTAGAGGTGAAGGCAGCGGAGATAAATCGTTCTTTAACATGACTCCTACGTCCCGCGTGGACGAGTGGCGTACACACCGGTTTTTATGGTGTCGTCGGCTTTGATTCCGAATTCGATTCTCAGTCGGATCATTGTAGAAAATTCTTTTTCTACATTTTTCGGGTGTGAGTGTTAGTGTTACCTTCAAAGTTTCTGATTCCATAATACAAGTGCTTAAGCTACCTACATAGGAATCAAATATTAAAATGTCTTCACGCCATTCCCTGTACAGGGATATACAGAGGTCTAGACTAGACAATAAAGTCCCTTCGACCCACCTTCCACCGAAGATATTTTCGGGACAACGTGACAGGTGGTGAATCCGTAGTCACCACCCCTTTATGTCCAAGCCAACGATATATTTCGTACATAAGTTTTTGAAAAACCCATTGGTACGAGCCTGCCACCTGGGGATCGAACTTGGGTCTTGGTTGAAATTCGGTTCATCCAACCACTCGGCTATCCTGACTTACTAACTATAGATTTAAGTATACTTAATATACTATAATAGTTAATATAATATACTATATTTTTTTAAAAGTTCTTTCCCAAGAGAATTCTGTTCGCTTATTCCGCCACATAGGAATGTTGAATGTTTTTATGTTTGTGCGAGCGAGTTTTCTCGTTTGCCTTTTGTCTCCTAGTTGATTGTCTATAACACAATTGATTGTTTTGATGTATAATCAATGTACCAATGTTCTCCCATCTTTATGAGGCATCTCAGTGTCATCTAAGACTTCGGTAGTAACCAGTGGTGTTTGTGATATGTTAAGGAATTTCAATTGTCTTTTTAAATAACATTACGCTATTGAGTCATTGCCATAGTTACGAGGCTTCAGAGATTATGAATTTAATTGTGACGTAAACGACTGAGCAACGGGTGTAAAGAATTATTGACAGTTTGAAATGGAACACCGTGTACGCCAGCTCAGAGGTCCCAGGTTCGATTTCTAGATAGGTAAATGTAGAAAATCATTTGTTCTACATTTTCTCGAGTCTGGGCGTTTGTGGTACGTTCGTTGTTTCCGATTCCATTAGCTAGTGCTTTAGCTACTTAATTTGGGATCAGAGCAATGTATGTGATGTTACTATTTATTTATTTATCATATTTGCTCGTCAGCATAGTTGTTTTCGGACGGACCGATAATTAATTTTATAGAATATATATATTATTTTAAAGTAGTTATCTGATAATGTTCACGCATTTTACCAGAACTAGGGTAGACGAGATTTGAGTAGAGTAAGTCCCTTCGACTCACATTTCCCCGAAATTTATTTGGTTTTACGTGACATTTGGTGAGCCTATCGCCGTAAACTTATTTTTTCGTTATTATCATTACTATTTTAACGTAACCTTTTTTGTTACAGATATTCCGACTGAAGACATCGAAATGAAGATAGAATTATACTACGAACGAACATAATTGAACTGTTCCAACCTTTTAAGGGATATATTCATAGAGAAGTTGTGTTGTGTGTTTAATAAAAACAGTGTATATGTGTGAGAAGACGGGACTTAGTGACAAAATGACTAATATAACACCGGAGACGAGGATTATGATGATGCGTTCTGCGGACAGCAGAAGGGGCTACCGAAGACAGGTTTGAGCAATTTTCTTCTTTATAAGCTTACGAGGAATCAATTTAATGAGATAGAAAATAAGATTAAAGTCACGATAGCCGAGTGGTTGGGTGGTCGGAATTTCGAGTCAAAAGACCCGAGTTCGATCCCCAGATGGCAGGCTGGTACCAATGGGTTTTTCAAAAACTTATGTACGAATAACATCGTTGGCTTTGTCATTGAGACGGCGACGGCGGCGTTACATTGTCCCGAAAATATCTGCGGTGGGAGGAAGGTCAAAGGGACATAATTGTTTAGACTAGTGTCTGTCTACCCCTGTATAGGGAATTGCGTAAATATATTTATTTATTTCTTATTATTTAGGTTGTGTGTGTAATGTAAGCCACTTAATTCGTGAAATGTAAATAAGCTAAGCTTTAAAAAAACCAATGGGTTTTTTCACGTACGATTCATATCGCTGGCTTGGACATACAGACGGCGACGGGCTCACCACCTATCACGTTGTCCCGAAAATATCTTCGGTGAAAGGTGGGTCGAAAATACTTAATTGTCGAGACTTCTGTCCACCCCTGCACTGAGAATTGCGTGAAGATTTGTATTTATTTATTTATTATTTACAAAAAAAGATGAGATCTTAAGCCACATCTGCCAGAAGTTATAGTAACTTTTAACTCACCATCCTTAAATAAAATAATTTATAGATAGGAACAATATTAGACACATTGCTGTGTTCCCAAATTAGCTAAAGCATTCGTGTTAGAGAAACGGAAACAAAGACATATATAACTTTAAAGCTACGATGTATTAATAACTCATTAAACTGACTACCCCAGCTTTGGAAACATGAGCATAGATTGGGTGATCGGAATTCGAGTCATGAGACCCGAGATCGATAGCCGTGGCTAATGGTACTAATGGGTTTTTTCACAAAACTTATGTACAATTTTTATCCTTGGCTTGGACATAAAGTGGGCAACAGGCTCCTCGCCTGTCACGTCGTTCCAAAAATGTCTTCGATGAAAGGTGGGTCGTAAGGAATTAATTCTCTAGACTTCTGCCTATCCCAGTATTAGTGAAGGCGTGAAGATCTTTTTTCAGAACTAACACAATTATTATCATCCTGTCAGAGCTCAAATAACTATTTCAGGGACTATTACAGTCATAAACATTGGGCATTAATCTCTATAATCTGTGGTCACTTCACACGTTAAGCCACTTGATCAATGACATTAATTTATAGGCTACGCGTATCAAAAAAAATCTCACTTCTATTTTATGTGACGCACGCCTCCAAACACTATCAGCGTTTGATTAATTTAATGGATGTTGAGATCTTGTGGGATTTCCTCGTACAGGAATCTAATTTAGAGCGCTTGCGACAGCGTAACACCATCTTGTTTCAAATTAAATTATTAAAATTCATCTATTTGACGACCTCCGTGGATGAGTGGCGTAAACAGCGGTTTTCAAGGTGTCGCCATCTCGTGGTGGGATCGATTCCCGGTCGGGTCAATGTAGATAAACCACTTTTTCTACATTCTCTCGGGTCTGGGTGTTTCCGGTGCCTTCGTTGTTTCCGATTCCCATAACACAAGTGCTTTAACATCTACCATTGGGATCGAAGCAATGTATGTGTTTTAGTCCCTGTCTATATATTTAAATAAATAAATAAATAATAAATATCTTCACGCAATTCCCAATTCAGGGGTAGACAGAGGTCTTGTCTAGACGATTAAGTCTCTTCGGCCCACCTTCCACAGAAGATATTTTCGGGACAACGTGACAGGTGGTGAGCCCGTCGCCGTCTTTATATCCAAGCCAACGATATTCGTACATAAGTTTTGAAAAACCCATTGGTACGTGCCTGCCACCTGGGGATCGATCTCTGGTCTCTCGACTCGAAAAATCGACCACCCAACCATTCGGCTATCGTGACTTATATAAATTTAGTATTTATTATTATATTTTCAAATAGCCAAACGACAGGCTACAATAAGTTGGCTGAAACCAATCTCGATAGCCTTAGTCACCGTCGGAAAGTCTCCCGTCTGTTAGTGTTCTACCGACTTTACTTTGGGGAGTGCACTGCGGGCTACCCACACCTGGTCGAAATCCCAAACATTCGGACTATGCGCTTCCGATCATCATTTATAATGCACGGCCAAGGAGTGGAATGATCTTCCGAAAGAATACAACTTTAACCTCTTCAAGGTGCGAGTACACAGGTGTCTCATGAGTAAACTCGCTCCATCATAGACCTCATCTGTGCCGTCGTGCTCGATGGTGGTCAAAAGTTTACTCATTTTTCAAAAAATAAGAAAATTTGATGAATCATTAAGACTGTGCTTGTGCATTTTATTTATGCAGTTAGAACATAGATAATAAAATAAAATAAATAAATTCCTTTACGCAATTCCTAATACATGGGTAAACAGAGGTCTAGTCTAGACGAATAAGTCTCTTCGACCCACCTTCCACAGAAGATATTTTCGCGACAACGTGACAGGTGGTGAGCCCGTCGCCGTCTTTATTTCCAAGCCAACATACATATGATATCATTCGTACATAAGTTTTTTGAAAAACCCATTGGTACAAGCCTGCCAAGTTTTAGTTTTAGTTAGTTAAGTATTATGATATATATAATACATAGATAATAATATAATTATACAGATAAGGACAATATCACATGTATTACTTAAAAAGTAGTTGAAGCACTGGGGTTATGGAATCAGAAACAACGATGCAAAGAAAAACATTCAAACCCAAGAGAATGTACAAAAAAGTAGTTGTCTACATCGACCCCTACGGGAATTAATCCCAGGACTTTACACACTTTAGCTTAAGCATCGACACCTGCTAACGTACCCAACGCCAAATATTTATAGCGTTCGTTTTCTTATAACACTAGCTTTATATTATTTGTATAAATATATCCACATTTCCATTAAACTAAAATAGAACGACTAGGATTAATTAATTCGGTGTCTGTGATATATTCATCGCTACTAGCACATTTGTATCATTTCAAAAGGAGTGTTAATTAAGTATAAAATAAATATACATCTTCACGCCATTACCATTACAGGGGTAGACAGGGTCTCGACAATTAAGTCTTTTCCACCGTCCACCGACGACATTTTTGGGACAACGTGACAGGTGGTGAGCCCGTCGCCGTCTTTATTTCCAAGCCAACATACATATGATATCATTCGTACATAAGTTTTTTGAAAAACCCATTGGTACAAGCCTGCCAAGTTTTAGTTTTAGTTAGTTAAGTATTATGATATATATAATACATAGATAATAATATAATTATACAGATAAGGACAATATCACATGTATTACTTAAAAAGTAGTTGAAGCACTGGGGTTATGGAATCAGAAACAACGATGCAAAGAAAAACATTCAAACCCAAGAGAATGTACAAAAAAGTAGTTGTCTACATCGACTCCTACGGGAATTAATCCCAGGACTTTACACACTTTAGCTTAAGCTTAGCTTAGCTGCTAACGTACCCAACGCCAAATATTTATAGCGTTCGTTTTCTTATAACACTAGCTTTATATTATTTGTATAAATATATCCACATTTCCATTAAACTAAAATAGAACGACTAGGATTAATTAATTCGGTGTCTGTGATATATTCATCGCTACTAGCACATTTGTATCATTTCAAAAAGGAGTGTTAATTAAGTATAAAATAAATATACATCTTCACGCCATTACCATTACAGGGGTAGACAGGGTCTCGACAATTAAGTCTTTTCCACCGTCCACCGACGACATTTTTGGGAGAACGTGACAGGTGGTGAGCCCGTCGCCGTCTTTATTTCCAAGCCAACATACATATGATATCATTCGTACATAAGTTTTTGAAAAACCCATTGGTACAAACCTGCCAAGTTTTAGTTTTAGTTAGTTAGAGTATTATGATATATATAATACATAGATAATAATATAATTATACAGATAAGGACAATATCACATGTATTACTTAAAAAGTAGTTGAAGCACTGGGGTTATGGAATCAGAAACAACGATGCAAAGAAAAACATTCAAACCCAAGGGAATGTACAAAAAAGTAGTTGTCTACATCGACCCCTACGGGAATTAATCCCAGGACTTTACACACTTTAGCTTAAGCATCGACACCTGCTAACGTACCCAACGCCAAATATTTATAGCGTTCGTTTTCTTATAACACTAGCTTTATATTATTTGTATAAATATATCCACATTTCCATTAAACTAAAATAGAACGACTAGGATTAATTAATTTGGTGTCTGTGATATATTCATCGCTACTAGCACATTTGTATCATTTCAAAAAGGAGTGTTAATTAAGTATAAAATAAATATACATCTTCACGCCATTACCATTACAGGGGTAGACAGGGTCTCGACAATTAAGTCTTTTCCCACCGTCCACCGACGACATTTTTGGGACAACGTGACAGGTGGTGAGCCCGTCGCGCGTTTTTGTCCAAGCTAACGATATAAATCGTACATAAATTTTGAAGAAAAAAAACCCATTGGAACTTGGAACAAACTTTGGGGATCGAACTCGGGTCTCGCGTCTCGAATTCCGATCACCCAACGTCTCGGAAAAACCTAGACTCAATAAAATGTAGAAAAAGTGTTATTTTAAGGTGTCTCTCGATAGCCGAGTGGTTGGGTGGTCGAAATTTCGAGTCAAGAGACGATCCCCAAAGTTCGTACCAATAGGTTTTTTCAAATCTTCTGTACGATTTATATCGATGGCTTGGACATAAAGAAGGTGGCAGGCTCACCACCTGTCACGTTGTCCCGAAAATACCTTCGGTGGAAGGTGAGTCGAAGGGACTTAATTGTATAGACAATTACTGTATGCAATTAATGTTTACAGATCTTCAGTTCTGTCTACCCTTGTATTGGAAATTGTTTGAAGATTTAAGGTGTCTCACTCTGACGTCCCGGGTTCGATTCCCAGAGTGAAAAACTTCTTTCACTTTCTTTCACATTGTCTCGGGTCTGTAATAACTTTGTTATTTCCGATTCCATAAGTTATTTCCGATTCTATCCGATAAACGCGTGTATTAGCTACTTACTTTGGTATCAGTGCAATGTTTGTAATGCTGTCCGTATCTATGTATTCTTTAATAACTAATGCCCTATATTAAATTTAATAGCGTTGTATTCATTAAGGCTACTATGTTATATATTACATCACAGATATATCTTCCGTCATCAGTACAAATGGAACGATAATTTTAACTGTCATTAAAATCTGACATTAACATCATTGCTCTTTAAATTAATGGCGTTAGAATCGAAAATAGCGTGATACATCTACTGAAATTTGTTTGTTGAAGGGGGATAAAATGTGAGGCAGTGTGCCGGACGTTGACCTCTGAAATGTTCAGTACAATCTAGCCGACGCTTTTGGATGAAGTGCTTGGTGTTGTGACTGTTGCTTGAAATGTCATTATCGATGTTTATTTTCGTGTCAAATGTTTTATTGAATTCAGAATTAAAAAGTCACGATAGCCGAGTGTTTGGGTGGTCGGAATTTCGAGACAAGAGACCCGAGTTCGAGCCCCAGGTGGCAGCCTCCAACCAATGGATTTTTCAAACACTTATTTACGAATTATATCGTTGGCTTGAGCATAAAGACGGCGACGGGCTCACCACCTGTCATGTTGTCGTTAAATATCTTCGGTGGAAGGTGGGTCGAAGGGACTCAATTGTCTAGACTAGACCTCTGTCTATCCCTGTATTGGGAATTGCGTGAAGATATGTATAAAATTGATATGAAATTTAAAAAAAACAAAGAAGCTAGATTGATAAATATATTTCGATTAGTCTCGATATACGAGCGGCTGGGTGATCGGAATTCGAGTCAAGTGGCCCGAGTAGAAAAAAAAAGTGATGGCTTTGACGTAAAGAAGGCGACGGGCTTATCTCCAGTCCCAAAAAATGTCTTCACAGGACGGTGGGTCGATAGGACTTAATTATCTAGACTTCTATTTACTCTTGGCAGTGGCGTTAAGATATTGTTATTTTTTAATCTTAATATATCAAAATCAACACAGTGTCAAATGTCTTTTAAAACAGTAAGATTAGGTGGAATACCTTCATTCCGTATCTTTTAAAGTAGTATCTATAACACAAATGCATATTCCGTATATGCTCCCCATGATCATTAAAATTGGGAAGCGGATTGGCGATCCCAAGATCAGGTTCTACAAATCTCTACTGTTTCGCACAAAATTTGTAATCATCATCATCAGCCTATCCGAAGTCCATAGCTGAATATAGGCCTCCCCCAAAGATTGCCACATAGAGCGGTCCTTTGCCACCTACATCCATCGACTCCCCACAACATTACCCAGGTCGTCGCCCCATCTTGTGGGGGTCGTAATGATAATTACTAATAAATAAAAATAAAATCAATAAATATCGTCACGCAATTCCCAATACAGGGGTAGACAGGGGTCAAGTCTAGACAATTAAATCCCATTGACCCACCTTCCACCGAAGATATTTTCGGGACAACGTGACAGGTGGTGAGCCCGCCGCCGTCTTTATGTCCAAGCCAACAATGAAATTCGTACATAAGTTTTTGAAAAACTCATTGGTACTGCCACCTGGGGATCGAACTCGGGTCTCTCGACTCGAAATTCCGACCACCCAACAACTCGGCTATCGTGACTTCAATAATTATTAATAAAATAAATAAATGTGTATTCTAAACAAATGACGGCCCGATGACGTAGCTGTTAGTGTCTCTATTACAAAATAACGGGTGTGGTTTCGAATCCCGCTGAATCCAAAATCAGAATCCGAAATATCAATAGGCTTGGACATTATAGAGGCGATAGGCTTACCATCTGTCACGTTTCTCAAATAAGCTTCGTTGAAATGTTGATCAAAAGGAAAATTTATCTTAATTGTTTAGACTTCTGTTTAACCTAGTATATTAAAAATGCGTAAAGAAAAAAGTAACATTAGTGATTTACAATATTCGATTACTTGAAAATCCTAGAGCATTAAGCATATTCTATAAAATATATATCTTTTAATGAACTATTCATCAGTATTAAATAAATCTTCATGCAATTCCCAATACAGGGGTAGACAGGGTCAAGTCTAGACAATTAAATCCCATTGACCCACCTTCCACCGAAGATATTTTCGGGACAACGTGACAGGTGGTGAGCCTGTCGCCGTCTTTATGTCCAAGCCAACAATGAAATTCGTACATAAGTTTTGAAAAACTCATTGGTACTGCCACCTGGGGATCGAACTCGGATCTCTTGACTCGAAATTCCGACCACCCAACCACTCGGCTATCGTGACTTCAATAATTACTAATAAAATAAATAAATGTGTATACTAAACAAATGACGGCCCGATGACGTAGCTGTTAGTGTCTCTATTACAAAACAACGGGTGTGGGTTCGAATCCCGCTGAATCCAAAATCAGAATCCGAAATATCAATAGGCTTGGACATTATAGAGGCGATAGGCTTACCATCTGTCACGTTTCTCAAATAAGCTTCGTTGAAATGTTGATCAAAAGGAAAATTTATCTTAATTGTTTAGACTTCTGTTTAACCTAGTATATTAAAAATGCGTAAAGAAAAAAGTAACATTAGTGATTTACAATATTCGATTACTTGAAAATCCTAGAGCATTAAGCATATTCTATAAAATATATATCTTTTAATGAACTATTCATCAGTATTAAATAAATCTTCATGCAATTCCCAATACAGGGGTAGACAGGGTCAAGTCTAGACAATTAAATCCCATTGACCCACCTTCCACCGAAGATATTTTCGGGACAACGTGACAGGTGGTGAGCCTGTCGCCGTCTTTATGTCCAAGCCAACAATGAAATTCGTACATAAGTTTTGAAAAACTCATTGGTACTGCCACCTGGGGATCGAACTCGGATCTCTTGACTCGAAATTCCGACCACCCAACCACTCGGCTATCGTGACTTCAATAATTACTAATAAAATAAATAAATGTGTATACTAAACAAATGACGGCCCGATGACGTAGCTGTTAGTGTCTCTATTACAAAACAACGGGTGTGGGTTCGAATCCCGCTGAATCCAAAATCAGAATCCGAAATATCAATAGGCTTGGACATTATAGAGGCGATAGGCTTACCATCTGTCACGTTTCTCAAATAAGCTTCGTTGAAATGTTGATCAAAAGGAAAATTTATCTTAATTGTTTAGACTTCTGTTTAACTAGTATATTAAAAATGCGTAAAGAAAAAAGTAACATTAGTGATTTACAATATTCGATTACTTGAAAATCCTAGAGCATTAAGCATATTCTATAAAATATATATCTTTTAATGAACTATTCATCAGTATTAAATAAATCTTCATGCAATTCCCAATACAGGAGGGTAGATAGAGTCCCAGTCTAAACAATTAAGTCCCTTCGACCCACCTTCCACCGAAGATATTTTCGGGACAACGTGACAGGTGGTGAGCCTGTCGCCGTCTTTATGTCCAAGCCAACGATATAATTCATACATAAGTTTTGATAAACCCATTGGTACGGCCACTTGAGGATCGAGCTCGGGTCTCTTGACTCGTGACGTTTGGGTCATCCATATCAGGGTGTAAAAGGCCCCAACACATGATTAAGTTTCGAGGCATTGCCTCATGACTCAGGCATCTTCTCGGGGGCTGCTGCTCCCCCAGTCCTGGTACCGCCTTTTGGCGGCGTTGTGTAGGCGTGTTACGTACTTTACGTCTTATGTCGGGACTTTATTGCACTTCCCGGTCCCCCCGGGCCGGGTAGCAATGAGGCTATCTCTCGGGAGGGGTCTCGCCACTCCGGTGGTCGAGCGATATGGCAGTAGTCTCGTTCCTGGATCGCCAGGCGATGTAGGTGTTCGTGTGGCCGTTGTCAGCGCGGTCGTACATTCCGCGCGACACTCGGACCACGAATTCTTCCAGTTTTTCCCCTTTGGGTCCCTGGCATTGACATCATTGCGTACAAAGCGACCCGCTCAACTATAGTTCTTAATGCTATATTCTGTTGGACCTGTAGTCGCCGACGTTGATGTGTTGAAGTGAACGCGTACCACGCAGGCGCCGCGTAAGTTAGTGTGGATCTGAAGTAGGTCTTGTATATACCTATCTTGGTTTTTGTAGGTAGCTTTTGTTGAAAGTACCGAATAGAGAACCGCCCTCGCTGCTCTCGCGCTACTTATTGCGTAGTCCACCTGCGTGGTGAGGCGTAGCGATTTATCTATCCGGCAACCAAGATAGGTAACGGTGCTCTGCCACTTAATCTTCTGTCCTCTCAGTTCGAGTTGTGGTGATACGCGCCCATGGCGATTGGTGATGATGGCGGATGTCTTCCCGACATTAACAGTCATCCGCCATTTATCCAACCATTCAGGTAATAGGTCCCACAGTCGCTGCATCTTCTGGCAGCGATGTTTGCCGACAGGACGACGTAAAGTACGCGCTGTCGTCCGCGTAGAGTGCGAGCATGACATCTCTTGACTCGAAATTCCGACCACCCAACCACTCGGCTATCGTGACGTTTTATCAGTATTACATTGAAAAAGTTACTGTAGAACCTAATTTAGTTTTAATACTCCCGATTGATGTCTCTTGGTGGAACTTCATCTATAAACACATTAAAAGTCACCATATATGTACAACTAAATGATTTGTGGAATAAGTAAACTTATTCCACATATATTTACATTAATATACCTGACCAGTTTCGCCTTTATGGCATTATCAAAGGGTTTTTATTTCAGTCTCATTTATTTATTTAAACTTTATTTGCACAATGTACAAAATGGCGGACTTTATGCCTAATGGCATACTTATGGTTTGAACAGAGAGTCTATTAATGATATACTCATATCGATAGATTTGCTATCGATATAATTGTCTGTTTCGATATTCCATTAATAATTCCACATACCTTTCACCCAATTCACGCTACATACAGCCTCTGAAACATTTATCGATTCCCTACAGCTGTGTGAACGAGAAACGCTACATCATAAATAAATACGCCTATACCACCCGGGTGTAGACGACCTTTCTTTTTATTGCCATTGATATTTTTAGTCTGTTTCCGGATTCCCTCCGTCTCCTGATGATTTATGAACGCCTGGTACGTTGCACACGTGGTACGGGTTCCTCGACCTTTCGTTTAAATTAGTTATATCACGGCTAATTGAAAGTAAATAGGGTAGACAAATTGTTACAATTTATTTAAATCGATCACATCGCAATTTTCTGAAATAAAAAACACTTAATTTTTTTAATGGCCTGCAAAGGTTAATTGCCGGACATAGGAAACTTTATGTAGGGAAAAAATATCGTCACTCCATTGCCAATACTGGGGTAGACAGAGGTCTGGACATTTAAGTCTTTTCTACCCATTTTCCACCTAAGATATTTTTGGGACAATGTGACAGGTGGTGAGCCTGTCGCCGTCTTTTGTCCAAGCCCACGACATAAAACGTGCATAAGTTTTTGAAAAAACCTATTAGTACGTGTCTGCCACCTGAGAATCGAACTCGAGTCTTGTACCTTAGACGCTGCTCCCCATCACCAGTCTGTTTAACTTAGTGTTTGTATTATCTGAGATGGTTATTCCATCACCAGTTGATGGCTGCAGTATTCCAAGACTTTCTCTTAGGTATCTTTTAAGGCATCCACGGGAAACAGTAGGGTGGTAGATACTTCGCCGATACTGCTCTATAAAAATGTATATCTATGACTAATTAAAAATAAATGTCCTGAACATTAATTAATAAAAATTTAGATTAACTAATCCAAAAAGTTTGAAAGATGCACTTATCACTAAAATGGATAAGAGCGTGCTTCGATGGTATGGGCACGTTGAGCGAATGAGCGAAGACCGAATGGTGAAGAAAATATATAGCGCACAAGTTGATATTAAACTATGTCGAGGTAGGCCGAGACTAACTTTCGAAGACCACGTGAGCAAACTGCTCGAAGAGGGGAGGGTCAAGAGTACTCGGATACCTCGACGTGCATGTATGAAGAAGATGATGAATCTGAAAGAAGCGAAAGAGGTGGAGGAGAGGAAACGATCGTGACACTTGGCGATCTGTTCTCTCTGGCTACCCCGTTAAATACTGTGCGTAAAGATAAATAAAATTAAATAAAAAGTAAGGAATCTGAACGAATTTTCTGTTACAAGAAGAAGAGAGGAACAGGCGAAAGAAACTCCGTAGGAATCCATTTTAATGCAATTTAAAAGACGAATATGAATGTTTGTACTCTTGTAAAGATGTTTATAAATATATAGTACCGTTCGCTTGAACACTAAGGTGGCGATGGGCTCACCACCTGTCATGTTCTCTCATATAAGGATCAGCGAAACGTTGGTCGAAAGGAACAAACTCCTCTCAATTGTTTCGACCTCTGTCTATCTCACTATTGAGGAAAATGCTTCAAGATAAAGTAAATAATTTCCTATAAAGTAAATAGGCTGGCTACGTAGTGACAAACTGATAACCTTTAACGACGAACTGTACCGGAAAAAAAGGTTCTCGAGTGGCAACCTAAAAAAAATATCTTCACGCACATTCCCAATACAGGAGGGGTAGATAGAGTCCCAGTCTAAACAATTAAGTCCCTTTGTGCCCACCTTCCACCAAAGATATTTTCGAGACAACGGGACAGGTGGTGAGCCCGTCGCCGTCTTTATGTACAAGCCAACGATATAATTCATACATAAGTTTTTGATAAACCCATTAGTACAAGCCTGCCGCATATATTTCATACCTGTTATTCATGGGCATTTACGTATGCTATTTCCGACCCTGGGGATCGACCCGAGTTCGAACTCAGGTCTCTTGCCTCGAAATTCCGACCACCCAACCACTCGGCTATTGTGACTTATGTGGCAACCTCATATAGGCAAAAGCAGCGTAGAACTACCCCACTAGATGGACTGACGACTTCGGTGGATGCAGGTGGCTGGGGACCTTTCTTTGTGGAAAGCTTTGGGGGAGGCCTATGTTCAGCGGTGGACTCTTGATAGACTGTAAAGAAGAAGAAGAATAGTTTTCTTTAATTGACGTAATAATTCTGTCACACAGATCCTGGCTGCCTTGGCGGTGTCCCTTGGCCCCTTTGCGGCTGGCCTCAGCAAGGGCTACATGTCACCAGCGATAGCATCAATGCAGGACTCGGAGCATCATAACGCCTCCTTCACCGTCAGTGACCAGCAGGCGAGTTGGATTGCAAGTCTCAGTTTATTAGGTATGTATTCTTTATTCTCTAATACATATATGAATGGTCAGACAGGTTTAGTGTTTGCGTGAACCCTTCGAAATGTAAGTTCTATGACAGTAGGGGGTCTTAAAATGATGACCAGAATTAATTACGACACACTCTGTCCTTTAATTTATAATGGAACCCTTTCTCTAAAACCCAAAAAGTCTTGGCTTGTACTTGGACCAGTCATTTAGCTGGGATACACAGATTGCTGAAATCAGCAGGAAATCTAATATCACATAACGTTTCCTCTACCGTCTAAAAGAATTCCTGCCTTTTAAAACGATGCTTTTGCTCGTGGGTATGCTCTTATTACCCATTATAGATTATGCGGATGTTTGCTACCCAGATCTAACCAAATCACGTCTCGACAAGTTGGAGCGCCTTCTTAACTAACAACTGCATTAGATTAATTTTTGGTTTACGTAAATATGACCATATCTCGTCTTATCGTTCCAAGCTCAAATGGCTCTCTATTCGTCAAAGACGTAGCTCCAGAATTCTTTTCCTACTGTATTCTATATTAAATAACCCTAATTCTCCTTCGTATCTTAAGAATAACTTTCAATATCATCATAGTGCTCATGAAAGAGTACCTCATTCTATTCATTAATATAAGCTTCATATTCCACAACACAGTACAGGATAGTATATCTCTTCCTTTACTGTACTCTAGCGATACTCCTCTGGAACGTCTTGCCCATTAAAATTTAAAACTGCTCCTAGTATTTTCTCATTAAAAGATCAGTTCTGACTTCTGACTGGTAGAGAATACCATCAGGCATTAAGTCCGCCCATTGTACTATAAGAATAAATAAATATACGTGGCAATGACGAGTGGTTGAGTGATCAAAATTCTAGTGAAGAGAATCGAGTTCGATCCACAAAAGCTCGAGGCGTGAGTTGTAAAGAACTTAGGTACGACTTATGTCGTTGGCTTGGACATGAAGACATGCCCACATTACCCTAAAATGAGGGTCCGGTGAAATATGGGCCGAAAGTATTAAATTTGTTGGACCACTGGCTGTATACATACACTTGTATACGTATCTTCGTCCCTGACGGGGTTGCCAGGGGAAACAGATCGCCATACTATCTCATCGTACTATAGAATTACATGTATAATTTAGTTCTGTACACACTTTTCCAATATATTTTTACAATTGAAGTTTTAACTGAGCAAAAAGAACATCGAATTAAGCAATCCTGCACAGATTACGTCTGGTTAATTATACACATACATAATCTTTGACCTCATAAACCTTACCCTACTTCTGCGCTGTGCCGAGAATCGGATCGGAACGTACTTCCTTATCGTAAATGCGTGAAGTTATTGCAACTGGGCATAGATTAGTTAACCCATAGATTATACACTTAACAACTATGGTTGCCGAGTGATTTTCTAATCTGAAGCAAGATTGTGAAACTTAAGTTCGATTCCCATATGGTATACTTGTCACTGATAAATCGTCTTTCTTGCGAATTTAAAATAGAAAACAGGCAGAAACAGTCTTGCCAAATATATGGAGTTGGAAACGGTATGATGTTTCCGGGTTCGATTCCCGGACGGGTCAAAGTAGAAAACCATTTTTGAATATTATTCCGGGTCCGAGAGTTTGTAGTACCTTCGTTGTTTCTGATTCCATAACACAAGTGCTTTAGTTTACGTTGGTATCGGAGCAATGTATGTGACATATCCCATAGCCATAGCTCTTATCCATTTATTTATTATTTATTGTAGCTTCATTTATTACAGTCTTATAACAGTCTTCCAGTTATATAAGTAGGTGGCTCGATAAGCGCTCGAAAACAGAAAGCATTACGCAACACTATTAAGCGGTAATGAATGAAGTGTTTATGTATTCGAACCTGCACCCCACTTACCTTGGCGTGGATAAGGCATTTTGTTGTTGCACCTGCTCTGATATGCCAGTGCACAGAATATTAAAGCACAGATAATGCATGATAACACATGGTTTTCTATTCGATTCGATTCTTAAATATTTTTAAAGTATTGCTTGGTCTATAGACCTATAGAAGAAAGTATGTGACAGCAATAACAGTAGCTATGGTAAAATATTATGATCCAAACCAACTGGTTCCTCACGGCTAAGGTGTAGAAGTGGAATCCTACATACTACTAATATTAAAGGCGAAAGTATGAGGATGGGTGATCGTCTCTCTTTTATCCAAAAACTACGGAACAGTTTTGATGAAACTTTACAATAACACGTAGACTACAATTTATATAGATTTTGTGTAATTCGGCCATAAAATTACGATAAACTGGAAAAAATGTTCGCTGATGTATATTCTTTACAATATAAGGAAATTTACTGACAGTTGAAAAAACACGATAAAAATCACGATAATCGAGTCAATGGTCGGAATTTCGAGTCAAGAGACCCGTGTTCGATCCCCAGGTGGCAGGCTCGTACCAATGTCTTTTTCAAAAACTTATGTATGAATTGTATCATTGGCTTGGATATTAAGACGGCGACAGTTGTACCACCCGCCCACCACACATCCCGAAATATCTTCGGAGGTGGGTGGGTCGAAGGGACTAAATTATCTAGACCAGACCTCTGTCTGCCCTTGTATTGAGAATTGCGTGAAGATATTAATATATTCATTTTATTTATTCGAAAAACCAAAAAAAGTAGTAAGTAAAGAAACGAAAAGTGGTCTATTCCGCTTCATTACTCTGCGCACTAAGCTATTGTTCGTAGTATTTAATGCTACACGCACACGCTTTAGGACGCGCATTTTATAAAACATCATTCGCTTTAGTTATGCATTTACAAGTGACTCGGTGTTCGGCTATATTCCTATCGTTTCACTTACACGGAAGAATTACTTAATTACTTATCTTCACGCACAGTCCCGGACGGGGTAACCAGAGAGAACAGATCGCTAAGTGTCGCGATCCTTACATAACTCTCTTGATTATTTTAAATTCATCATTTTCTTCACACACGCTCTGCTAGGCATCCGAGTATTCTTGACAGTCCCCACATCGAGCAATCAGCTCATACGGTCTTCGAAAGTTAGTGTCAGTCGACAATTTTTAATGTTAACTTTCGCGCTATATATTTTCTTCGCTATTCGGTCTTCACTCATTCGATCAACGTGCCCAAACCATCGCAGCACATCCTTATCAGTTTTAGTTTATCTGCAGAATTACAATCCTCCGATATTTTGTGTCGTGTAGTTGAAACGTAATAGTATACCCCTTTCTTCCCTTGGGTGTCATAAGAGGCGTTAAAGGACCTTGAAACGAAATTGGCTACCGACAGATGGCGGAACAACAAAATACAGCTGACAGGTGACGGATAGTAGCGTCTACTGCGAATAGTCTGGTACAGCGATCGCCAATCCGCTTGCCAAGCGAGGCGATTGCGGCATTCTTACCTTACGGGAGAGGCTTACATTCTGCTGTAGACTTTTACACGCCATTCCCAATACGGAGGTATACGAATGTCTAGACGATTAAATCCTTTCGATCCATCTTAAACCAATGACAGTTTTCGGGATAATGTGACAGTTGGTGAGCCCGTCTCCACCTTTACGTTCAAGCAAACGATGTAAATCGTACATAAGTTTTTGATAAAAACCCATTGGTACGATCCTTGGGGATTAATTCGGGTCTCTTGACTGGAATTCCGATCACCAAACCACTCAGCCGTTGAGACTATTTTTGTAACTTTTACACGTCGATCGAATCATCAGATTAGGTTGAAGAATAAGCAAAACTACAATTTACCTGATGATATTTACGAGTAGTGTAGCACATAGGCTACAGTTGCATTTTCCTCAGGTGATAATATAGCCCGTAATTACTATTCAAACTGGAACAGATAAATAAGTGACAGTGTAGTACTGACCCACACAACTCTTAACCAGAGGAGGAGTTTTTCTTTTAATAAATACATAGATAGGGACAATATCACAAACATTGCTCTGATCTCATAGTAAGTAGCTCATGCAGTCATGTTACGGAATCGGAAACACCGATGATTTTTAAGAATTATTTTTTTTATTTTTCACTTCGACTAACAACAAACAAGTTCTGGTAGAAAAAAAACTATTAAACCTAACCAGAGAATGTCTCCTAGCTAGAGATATTTTTAATACATACATAGATAGGGACAACATCACATACATTGCTCCGATCCCAAAGTAACTAGCAACACTCGTGTTATGGAATCGAAAACACATTAAGATATTTAAGAATTATTTTTAAACTTTTTCGACTAGTAAAAGGCTGTTACGTTTTAATATTAATATCATCACCACCGTTACAATGTTGACTACAATATGACCGTAACTAGAACACACACGTCTATGAATAGTTAAACCTACGATGGTTAATGTCGTAACCGAGATCTGTGTCACAATGCAGTTGGTTAATCGATCAAACCAATGATTTTGTTACACCAAAGACAATGTACGCTTCACACTCGACGAATTGGTAGTTTAAAACGAGACGCATAAAAATGTCCCGATAATATCTTCAGTGGAAGGTGAGTCAAAGGGGCTTAATTGTCTAGACTAGACCTCTGTCTACCCCTGTATTGGGATTTGCGTGAATATATATTATATATTTAAGTATAAAAATATAGGTGCTAGTGTTTGTTGAGTTTCTCAATTATTTATTTATTTCCTTATCTTAGTAGATCTAGACAATTAAGTCCTTTCGAGTCACATTTTACTGAAGCTTACTTTGGGATAACTTTTAGTGATATTGGGAATCTTTTCGTTTCACGATAGCCGAGTAAGTCACGATAGCGGAGTGGTTGGGTGGTCGGAATTACGAGTCGAATGACCCGAGCTCGACCCCAGATGGCAGGCTCGTACCAATGGGTTTTACAAAAACTTTTGTACGAATTATATCGTAGGCTTGGACATAAAGACGGCGACGGACTCACCACCTGTCACGTTGTCCCGAAAATATCTTCGGTGGAAGGTGGGTCAGAGGGGCTTAATTGTCTAGACTAGACCTCTGTCTACCCCTGTATTGGGAACTGCATGAAGATATTTATTTATTATTTTGTTTAGTCTTTTTGTCTCCTGTAGGCTAAAGAAACATCGCACTTTAACAGGAAATAGTAACTCAAGTATTTCGACCTCAGTAGACTAGTGGCGTATACACTGGTTTTCATGGTGTTTCGGATTCAATTTCCGGTCGGGTTAATGTAAAAAACACTTATCGACATTTTCTCGGGTCTAAGTGTTTGTGGCACCTTCGCAGTTCGTATCGTTATAAGTTACAAGTTATCGGTTTACTTTGGGATCAGAGCTATGTATGTGATGTTGTCCCTATCTGTTTGCATTTTGTTATTAAAATAATTACAAACATGCCTAGTTGTTATTTACTACAGTGAAGTATTACATCGGTTTAGCATCGTACATTACAAGCCTAATATTGACATACGACTTTGAGGTTTACGTAATTTTTGCCTTTCGGTTTGAATGCCCTTCGTCCACGCCAACATGTGTTAGATATTGTAACCACGTGGGTAGAAGCGAAACGATAAATATCGCACAAGTGAGTTTCGTGGGTTAACTTGAGATCCGTTTGAAAGTTATCAAACTTGCATACAAAGATTTGGGTTAGATTCTAGAACGGGACAAACATTCGTATTTCTTTTTTTTTTAAGAGAGTCCCTGACTCGGAATTTCTCGGGACTTCGAAGCTAGGTTATAAAAATAAAATAAATATATATATCTTCACGAAATTCCCAATACAGGGTAGACTGAGGTCTAGACTAGACAATTAAGTTCATTCGACCCACCTTCGTACATAAGTTTTTGAGTCTGCCACCTGGGGTACAAACTCGGGTCTCTTGACTCGAAATTCCGACCACCCAACCACTCAGCTATCGAAGCTAGGTTGCAGGTTTAAAATCCGCTAGGGCAAAACATTTGTGTGATGAATATGAATGTTTGTACTCGAGTCTTGATTGGTTGAAAATAGGCCGATAGTTTCACCACCTGTCACGTTGTCCCAAATAAGCTCCGGTGAAAAGTGGAAGGATTGGATCGTTATTTAGTCCTCTGCCGATCCCAGTATCGTAAATTGTGTGTTGAATTGTACCGCCGCCCATGAACACCCGCAATACCAGAGGCATAGCAGATGCGTTGCCGGCCTTAGAGTGCCCCCCACCCCCGGAATTGGCGGAGGGGGGTGTATGGGCCTCCGGTTACCTGCACTCACCAGACGAAACGCAGAAGTTTGTTAGACTTCCACTTCACGCCGGTATTCTGTGAGGTCGTGGTACTTCCCCGGTCGAGCCGGCCCATTCATGCAACAACAAAAGCTGATGCGTGGCTCTACCACCTCTTCTGGGTCATTGTGTTCGTCCATTCATTAGGTCCAGCGTTGTAGAAATTATGTATTCACTTTATTTTTTAATTTACTAAATAATTAAATTCTTTTATGCGGCATAAATCAAACGAAAATAGCGGAAAAGGGCCATAAATGACATTTAAAATTGTAACCAGAAATGGCCAAGTTTAAATTTTATCCAAAATAGCTTCAATTGATTCCGCGACATTACCAGGAGAACATAAATCAGTAGGGCCCTCCATCTCAATACATCAGACGGACAGTTTGAAATCGTTCATCATTGTTCATCGGGGTTCATTGCCACGGAAGCTTGATGAAATTCGGGTCGAAACATCCCGTATTTTACACATCGTTAACACCCCGCGTCAGCCGATATTGAAGTTACGCGTTTTGTGGACTAACGGAACACATGGCTTGTGCCTTTATCTGAAAAAAAAAAAAAACTGTCAGTCTTCATTGTTGTGATTTATACTCTTTGGTTGAAATAAACTGTGCCTTGATATTTCTTTTTCTAGCGGTGTGTGTTCGGTCAATATTTTAAAAAGTGAATTCTGATTCAGTGATTTGAAATTCGATCTAAAAGGAGACAAAACATATTAAGTCATGATGAGGGAAAGGGGACTTTTGATAAGAAACTTATTAATGAGTGCTAATAGTTTGTCGCTTTAATTAAACTGCAGCGGGCAGCTGTGTCCAATATTCATGGTGTCTCATACTGTGATCGCCAATCCGCTTGCCGAGCATGGTGGTTATGGCGTACAGAGGGTACGAGAGAGGTCTATTTTCTGCAGAACTTCTGCGGTTTCTTATGATGAGGATATAATATTGATTCATGACCATGACGCTAACAGTGGTAGAGCCACGCATCAGCTTTTGTTGTTGCATGCATGGGCCGACTCGACCGGGGAAGTACCACGACCTCATAGAATACCGGCGTGATGTAGAAGTTTAACAAACTTCTGCGTTTCGTCTGGTGAGTGCAAGTAACCGGAGGCCCACACCTTTCTCAAAGGCCGGCAACGCATCCGTTATTCCTCCGGTATTGCAGATGTTCATGTGCGGCGGTAATCACTTACCACCACGTGTGCCACCTGCTCGTTTGCCTCCCTCTTCTAAAAAAAAAAAAACCTAACTATACTGGCGACGGGCTCACCACCTGTCACGTTGTCCCGAAAATATCTTCGGTGGAAGGTGGGTCAAAGGGACTTAATTGTCTAGACTTGACCTCTGTCTACCCCTGTATTGGGAATTGCGTGAAGATATTTTTTTTTCTAACTATACTGAGATTTATTTGGCATTTGTTTGTCACTAAAAGTTGTGCTCTTTATAACGGAGTTATCAATTTACTGTAGATGTTCCTTCAATTGCATGCAATCATAGTGATTTTTATCGTCATGCATTAGTCTTTTCGATCTCCATTATATCCAATTTTATTTTGGGATAATATGAATGGTGGTGAGCCAATCGCCTAACAGCTATACGAGCCTTCAGACAGAGGATCGAACACGAGTCCTCTGTTTCTAATTCCGATATCCCAAGCTACCGTGGCTTTCTACTTTATCTTTTATCATTTCGCGTCTCAAAAAAAGTCAAACATTAAAAAGATTTATTCAACCAGAGAATGATATAGAATACATCCTTTTCCACATTAATCAACAACCGAATTCTATCTCTCATCCACTGATCATAGGCTATAAAAAGACAGGCCAAAAAAAAGAAAGAAATTACAATTCGACATTTAAAATTGTAACCAGAAATGGCCAAGTTTAAATTTTATCCAAAATAGCTTCAATTGACTCCGCGACATTACCAGGAGAACATAAATCAGTAGGGCCCTCCATCTCAATACATCAGACGGACAGTTTGAAATCGTTCATCATTGTTCATCGGGGTTCATTGCCACGGAAGCTTGATGAAATTCGGGTCGAAACATCCCGTATTTTACACATCGTTAACACCCGCGTCAGCCGATATTGAAGTTACGCGTTTTGTGGACTAACGGAACACATGGCTTGTGCCTTTATCTGAAAAAAAACTGTCAGTCTTCATTGTTGTGATTTATACTCTTTGGTTGAAATAAACTGTGCCTTGATATTTCTTTTTCTAGCGGTGTGTGTTCGGTCAATATTTTTAAAAGTGAATTCTGATTCAGTGATTTGAAATTCGATCTAAAAGGAGACAAAACATATTAAGTCATGATGAGGGAAAGGGGACTTTTGATAAGAAACTTATTAATGAGTGCTAATAGTTTGTCGCTTTAATCAAATTGCAGCGGGCAGCTGTGTCCAATATTCATGGTGTCTCATACTGTGATCGCCAATCCGCTTGCCGAGCATGGTGGTTATGGCGTACAGAGGGTACGAGAGAGGTCTATTTTCTGCAGAACTTCTGCGGTTTCTTATGATGAGGATATAATATTGATTCATGACCATGACGCTAACAGTGGTAGAGCCACGCATCAGCTTTTGTTGTTGCATGCATGGGCCGACTCGACCGGGGAAGTACCACGACCTCATAGAATACCGGCGTGATGTAGAAGTTTAACAAACTTCTGCGTTTCGTCTGGTGAGTGCAAGTAACCGGAGGCCCACACCTTTCTCAAAGGCCGGCAACGCATCCGCTATTCCTCCGGTATTGCAGATGTTCATGGGCGGCGGTAATCACTTACCACCACGTGTGCCACCTGCTCGTTTGCCTCCCTCTTCTAAAAAAAAAAAAACCTAACTATACTGAGATTTATTTGGCATTTGTTTGTCACTAAAAGTTGTGCTCTTTATAACGGAGTTATCAATTTACTGTAGATGTTCCTTCAATTGCATGCAATCATAGTGATTTTTATCGTCATGCATTAGTCCTTTCCATCTACATTATATCCGATTTTATTTTGGGATAATATGAATGGTGGTGAGCCAATCGCCTAACAGCTATACGAGCCTTCAGACAGAGGATCGAACACGAGTCCTCTGTTTCTAATTCCGATATCCCAAGCTACCGTGGCTTTCTACTTTATCTTTTATCATTTCGCGTCTCAAAAAAAAATAAACATTAAAAAGATTTATTCAACCAGAGAATGATATAGAATACATCCTTTTCCACATTAATCAACAACCGAATTTTATCTCTCATCCACTGATCATAGGCTATAAAAAGACAGGCCAAAAAAAAGAAAGAAATTACAATTCGACATTTAAAAAAGTACGATTTCCCGCCGTGCACGGCAACGCGGCAAAGTACAAATTGCGCTAAAATCGCGAACATTAATACACAAATAATTGGTCTGTCTTCGAGACCCTGGTTAAGATCAGGTACGCGCCTGGTAATTTTCTCCAAGCACCCTGTTATTTGAGGAGCGTTAAAAGTAATTTGAGCTCGTTTTCTGTTTGATTCTTGAACGTCATTATTTTTTTCTTAGAACGATCGTAATGGAAGTGTGAATTAGGAACAGTTATAGATATAAACAAATTATTGAGGTTGAGGTTAGGTCAAGGCAGATAAATAGCTAAATTTATATGAAGATTTTAAAATATTTATTAAGAAGACTGGGACGAGTCATTGTAGAGAAATTACTTTTCTACATGTTCTCAGGTCTGAATGTATGTGGTGCCTTTGTTTGCGTTTCCATAACGCGTGCTTTAGGTACTTACTTTGGGATCGGAGCAATGTACGAGTATGTGATGTTGTCTCTATCTATTTATTTATTATTATTGTTACAATGGTCTTAAAAAAGATGAAATTTAGGTACAGTTATTGATTACAAAAATAATGATATAATTTTTAATAATAAATAATACATATATAGATAGGGACAACATCACAAACATTGGTCCGATCCCTATGTAAGATGCTAAAGCATTTGTGGTATGGGAATCGGAAACAACGACCACAAACACCCAGACCCGAGAAAATGTACAAAAGTGATTTTTCTGCATTTACCCGACCGGGAATCAAACCCGAGTACTCGAGATAGCGACACCTTGAATATCAGAGTTTACGCCTCTCGTTCACGGAGGTCGTCAGAGAGATTACGTCAAGGCAGATAGCCAAATTACGAGTAATATAAAGGTTTTCAAATATACATGGTACAAGCAAATTACTAAACGGTATATAAAGGTTCACTAAAGGATAAAGGCCTCTTTTGTAAGGAGGATTTTCCAAATAGCCATAATCTTGGCAAGCCGTGAGAGAATATCAATACCGGACACCTCGCATCTTAGATGCTGTTACCTTCACAGTCTGCTTAATTGCCTCATTATAGTAGTACCCTTTCTATTTACAAAATTTCCCTTAGTCACCTCTTACTGCACCCAAAATAACGACGAAATAATATAACACTCGTATATTCTTTATTACAGATTATGCCCATACATTGTTGATCACTTTATATATTTATTTAAACTTTATTTCCACTAAGAAATGTATAAAATGAAATAAAAAAAACTCAATCTCTAAAACATTCTCTACCAATTAGAGCGGCAATAGCCTAATTTTATCTCTCATCCACTGATCATAGGCTATAAAAAGACAGGCCAAAAAGAAAGAAATTACAATTCGACATTTAAAAAGTACGATTTCCGCCGTGCACGGCAACGCGGCAATGTACAAATTGCGCTAAAATCGCGAACATTAATACACAAATAATTGGTCTGTCTTCGAGACCCTGGTTAAGATCAGGTACGCGCCTGGTAATTTTCTCCAAGCACCGTGTTATTTGAGGAGCGTTAAAAGTAATTTGAGCTCGTTTTCTGTTTGATTCTTGGACGTCATTATTTTTTTCTTAGAACGATCGTAATGGAAGTGTGAATTAGGAACAGTTATAATATAAACAAATTATTGAGGTTGAGGTTAGGTCAAGGCAGATAAATAGCTAAATTTATATGGAGATTTTAAAATATTTATTAAGAAGACTGGGACGAGTTATTGTAGAGAAATTACTTTTCTACATGTTCTCAGGTCTGAATGTATGTGGTGCCTTTGTTTGCGTTTCCATAACGCGTGCTTTAGGTACTTACTTTGGGATCGGAGCAATGTACGAGTATGTGATGTTGTCTCTATCTATTTATTTATTATTATTGTTACAATGGTCTTAAAAAAGATGAAATTTAGATACAGTTATTGATTACAAAAATAATGATATAATTTTTAATAATAAATAATACATATATAGATAGGGACAACATCACAAACATTTGTCCGATCCCTATGTAAGATGCTAAAGCATTTGTGGTATGGGAATCGGAAACAACGACCACAAACACCCAGACCCGAGAAAATGTACAAAAGTGATTTTTCTGCATTTACCCGACCGGGAATCAAACCCGAGTACTCGAGATAGCGACACCTTGAATATCAGAGTTTACGCCTCTCGTTCACGGAGGTCGTCAGAGAGATTACGTCAAGGCAGATAGCCAAATTACGAGTAATATAAAGGTTTTCAAATATACATGGTACAAGCAACTTACTAAACGGTATATAAAGGTTCACTAAAGGATAAAGGCCTCTTTTGAAAGGAGGATTTGCCAAATAGCCATAATCTTGGCAAGCCGTGAGAGAATATCAATACCGGACACCTCGCATCTTAGATGCTGTTACCTTCACAGTCTGCTTAATTGCCTCATTATAGTAGTACCCTTTCTATTTACAAAACTTCCCTTAGTCACCTCTTACTGCACCCAAAATAACGACGAAATAATATAACACTCGTATATTCTTTATTACAGATTATGCCCATACATTGTTGATCACTTTATATATTTATTTAAACTTTATTTCCACTAAGAAATGTATAAAATGAAATAAAAAAACTCAATCTCTAAAACATTCTCTACCAATTAGAGCGGCAATAGCCTAATGGTTTAGGGTGCTGACTGCGAAACATGACGTCGCAGGTTCCGGGCTCCGCCATTCGACTATTGACGTAAACCAACTCCAGACACAAGCATTGCAGCTTAATTGGAGTGGTTAACAGGAATACTAGTAATGTTATTCGGCATTGCTAGTATTCTTTCAAAAAAAAAAAATACTTTATAGTTGGTCAGATGTATGTGAAAATTACACTAAAACCAAAATAAGTTAGTTGTATTTAGTAACTAACACAATCCACGACTACTGTAGCTGTACATTTAATATTAAGGTTAGCTGTACATTTAATATTATTACATTGTACATATGTTTTAGTTTCAAATAAAGATTATTATTATTATTAAATACAGCACCTACTATATAAAATTTGAAAGAGCAAGTCACAATAGCCGAGTGGTGGATAGGTGATCGAATCTCGAGTCTAGAGATCCGTGAACCTATGAATTTTTTTTAACCTTATGTACGATTTATATCGCTGGCTTGAATATAAAGACGAAGATAAGCTCATCACACGTCCCAAAAATTGTCTTCGGTCTTGTCTAGGACCTCTGTCTAACCCACTATTGGGAATAGCGATACTTGCTTATCCAAGCTCAATAAACGAAGTGACAAATCGAATACCTTTTTTCCCAGACGGCTATCACATTATTTACATTATACATATGCTACTATACCACAGTTTATATTCAAATTTAGAAACAATAGTGACGTCATACAATACTTAATAACGAGCAATATACGGCAGTTGACAAATATAAACACGCTCTCGTCACCCGACATTGCTCGCGGCAACGCCTGCAGACGGACAAACAAACATTTCGCGATGCGGTTACTTTAAAGCGTATTTGCGGATCTACGTTTGATTGTGGGAGCTTTATTATTTACTAGATTCTGCTGATTAGTATAAATAAATACATAAATATCTTCACGCAATCTATTCACGTCTTATTCCTTTTTTAACTTCCGCATCTAAAGATTTCAGTCCTTTGTCGGAACTCTCTTCATTAAGATCTAGGGCTCTTTAACGTGCGAACATTTGCCAACAAGTGCTCTCCATAAACTTAGCTAAGACTGGACTGACCCAAATTTATAAAAGCTTCGATTCAAAGACATTAAGTTGTAGAATCGCGTCACGCAATTCCCTTTACAGGGGTATATAGAGGCCTAGTAAGACAAGACTCTTCGATCCACCTTCCACCGAAGATATTTTCGGGACAACGTGACAGGAGGCGAGCCCGTCGCCGTCTCAATGCCCAAGCCAACGTATATAATTCGTACATAAGTTTTTGAAAAACCTATTAGTACGAGCCTGCCACCTGGGGACCGAAATCGGGTCTCTCGACTCAAAATTCCCGCCACTCAACTACTCGGCTATCTTGACTCTTTTATCCTATGAGATCATCCAATGTTGGATCTCTTGCCATTCTTTTCTTTCGTTTTTCATTCGAGTCCATAGTCGTAGCCCGCGACTTTGTCCGCTTTTAATGATAGAAATTTCCCTTAATTTCACAGAGTAGAGAGCCTATATACCTCGTGTTATTTGAGGGTCTATCAAATCATCAAAGAATGGCCGACAATTACCTTGAATATTCTTTTATATCCCTCTCCAAATCGGAGATTGGACTGCAAATCAGACGGGCTCACCACATGTCACGTTGTCCCGAAAATATCTTTGGTGGAAGGTGGGTCGAAGGGACTTAATTGTGTAGGCTAGACCTCTGTTTAATCTCTGTATTGCGTGAAGATATTTATTTATTATTATTTTATACACATAACACTAGGGATTGAGAAAGTGCGTTACGATAAACACTCCAGCAGTATTGTGTCTTTTCTTGTACGTCTTTTTGTTGTAGAAGAAGCTTAAAATAATCTTACCTGTGTCATCCCCACGAGTCATTTAAACTTGTGAACGTTTAACTACAAATATAAAGTAAACAATATATGGGAGAGGTTTAACGAAGATATCCGCTCAAATCGGTAATAAAATCAAGTGAATAGTGTTTGAATAGACTGAGATTAAAAGTGATCTGCGGTCTCAGTGATACCTAACATTCTGTTTCGAATAGGTTGTTTCTTTAATACTGATTTAAATTCACTTAAATAAATGTAAATATTTTCACGCGATTCCCAATACAGGGGTAGACAGAGGTCTAGTCTAGACAATTAAGTCCCTCTGACCCACCTTACACCGAAGATATTTTCGGGACAACGTGACAGGTGGTGAGCCCGTCGCTGTCTTTATGCCCTAGCCAACGATGTAATTCGTACATAAATTTTTGAAAAACCCATTGATAGGAACCTGCCACATAGGGATCGAACTCGGATCTCTTGACTCGAAGTTCCGACCACCCAACCACTCGGCTACCGAGACTATTTTACGATAGCCGAGTGTTTGGGTGGTAAATTCACTGGAGAATTTATTTAACCTGTAATCTGACGACCTGGTGACGTGGTCTAGCGTATACACCGTTTTTGAAGTTTCACCAGCGGAGTTCCACGGGTTCAATTCCCGGACGGATGAATAAAAAGTTTCTTTCTTCCTTTCTTAATGTTTTAAGGTGAGATCTGCGAAACGTCGCAGGTCCTGGTTTGTCATTCGACTATTGTCGTAAACCTCTGCAGAATAGCATTGCAGCTTAGTTGGAGTGTTTAACAGGAATAAAAGTAATATTATTTTGCATAAAAAAGTCACGATAGCCGAGTGGTTGGGTGGTCGGAATTTCGAGACGAGAGATCCGAGTGCGATCCCTAAGGTTCGTATCAATGGGTTTTCCAAAAACATATGTGCGAACTATTTCGTTGGCTTGGACATTGAGACGGCGACGGGCTCACCAACTGTCACGTTGTCCCGAAAATATCTTTAGTGGAAGGTGGGTCAAAGGGACTTAATTGTCTAGACTAGACCTCTGTCTCCTCCTGTATTGGTAATTGCGTGAAGATATTTATTTATAAAAATTATAATAGCTATACCATAATTTATCGTGTATTTAGTAACGTAGGACCTTCGCGCACATTAGCTAGTTTGTATACAACGGGAAATAATTCTGGCATTTCATAATAGCTTTGTATGCAAAGGTGACACGAACGAACTATGTTTATGGTCCATTGTGCCCATGCATAAATAGTTTGTCAATGAAATAATGACCGTACTGGTAATTCTGTTGTTTAAGCGTGGTTATATGTTATAGTCTGTAGTATGAACACAATTTCATGTAGTCTACGTGTTTACTATATTACAATATTTAAGGATACGCAATATCAGGGATTATATAGCAACGTAGCAAGCCTTTCGTTCTATGCAATCTCAGCAATCGAGCCTTTAAATGAAGGCAGTAAATAAGTATACATTTATGAAGGTTTTTTTGAAAAAAATTCGTTATTTATTTATCTATTAGAGTTAATTAAAAATACAATGTTTAATTATAGAAACAAAATTATGTCAATATTTACAATACTTATTAACTAAAAACTACAGTAATCGTAGAGCCCTACTCCTCGTGGCGTGGTACCAGGAACGCGGGCTAAATTTCCACGATCAATGGTTAGACTCAACCGTTGCGAGAAAGGAACCAGCCCACCTGTCACTATTCACGGAAACCATTCCTTTAAATAAATAAAATGAATATCTTCACGCAATTCCCAATATATTGCTGAACAATTACGTCGTTTCGACCCTCCTTCATATAGATATTGCAGGGACAACGTAACAGGTGGTGATCTAGTCGCCGTATTAATGTTCAAGCCAACGATGTAATTCGTACATAAGTTTTTGAAAAACCCATTGATAGGAACCTGCCACATAGGGATCGAACTCGTGGTCTCTTCTCCGACTCGAATCCCGACCACTCGGCTATCATACCTCACACAATTATTTTAGAAATTATAAATTACAACTTATAAAATTAATAATTATTTACAACCAAAAGGTTATGTACGATTTTATCGTTGGCTTGGACATAAAGACAACGACGATCTCTCCACCGTCAAGTTGTGAAAGGTGGGTCGAAGGGACTTAATTGTGTAGGCTAGACCTCTGTTTAATCTCTGTATTGCGTGAAGATATTTATTTATTATTATTTTATACACATAACACTAGGGATTGAGAAAGTGCGTTACGATAAACACTCCAGCAGTATTGTGTCTTTTCTTGTACGTCTTTTTGTTGTAGAAGAAGCTTAAAATAATCTTACCTGTGTCATCCCCACGAGTCATTTAAACTTGTGAACGTTTAACTACAAATATAAAGTAAACAATATATGGGAGAGGTTTAACGAAGATATCCGCTCAAATCGGTAATAAAATCAAGTGAATAGTGTTTGAATAGACTGAGATTAAAAGTGATCTGCGGTCTCAGTGATACCTAACATTCTGTTTCGAATAGGTTGTTTCTTTAATACTGATTTAAATTCACTTAAATAAATGTAAATATTTTCACGCGATTCCCAATACAGGGGTAGACAGAGGTCTAGTCTGAACAATTAAGTCCTTCTGACCCACCTTACACCGAAGATATTTTCGGGACAACGTGACAGGTGGTGAGCCCGTCGCTGTCTTTATGCCCTAGCCAACGATGTAATTCGTACATAAATTTTTGAAAAACCCATTGATAGGAACCTGCCACATAGGGATCGAACTCGGATCTCTTGACTCGAAGTTCCGACCACCCAACCACTCGGCTACCGAGACTATTTTACGATAGCCAGTGTTTGGGTGGTAAGTCACTAAAATTTATTTAACCTGTAATCTGAGGACCTGGTGACGTGGTCTAGCGTATACACCGTTTTGAAGTTTCACCAGCAGGTTCCACAGGTTCAATTCCCGGACGGATGAATAAAAAGTTTCTTTCTTCCTTTCTTAATGTTTTAAAAGGTGAGATCTGCGAAACTTAACGTCGCAGGTCCTGGTTTGTCATTCGACTATTGTCGTAAACCTCTGCAGAATAGCATTGCAGCTTAGTTGGAGTGTTTAACAGGAATAAAAGTAATATTATTTTGCATAAAAGTCACGATAGCCAGTGGTTGGGTGGTCGGAATTTCGAGACGAGAGATCCGAGTGCGATCCCTAAGGTTCGTATCAATGGGTTTCAAAAACATATGTGCGAACTATTTCGTTGACTTGGACATTGAGACGGCGACAGGCTCACCAACTGTCACGTTGTCCCGAAAATATCTTTAGTGGAAGGTGGGTCAAAGGGACTTAATTGTCTAGACTAGACCTCTGTCTCCTCCTGTATTGGTAATTGCGTGAAGATATTTATTTATTTATCTATTAGAGTTAATTAAAAATACAATGTTTAATTATAGAAACAAAATTATGTCAATATTTACAATACTTATTAACTAAAACTACAGTAATCGTAGAGCCCAACTCCTCGTGGCGTGGTACCAGGAACGCGGGCTAAATTTCCACGATCAATGGTTAGACTCAACCGTTGCGAGAAAGGAACCAGCCCACCTGTCACTATTCACGGAAACCATTCCTTTAAATAAATAAAATGAATATCTTCACGCAATTCCCAATATATTGCTAGACAATTACGTCGTTTCGACCCTCCTTCATATAGATATTGCAGGGACAACGTAACAGGTGGTGATCTAGTCGCCGTATTAATGTTCAAGCCAACGATGTAATTCGTACACATGTTTTTGAAAAATCCATTGATACTAGCCTGTCGCCTAGGGATCGAACTCGTGGTCTCTTCTCCGACTCGAATCCCGACCACTCGGCTATCATACCTCACACAATTATTTTAGAAATTATAAATTACAACTTATAAAATTAATAATTATTTACAACCAAAAAGGTTATGTACGATTTTATCGTTGGCTTGGACATAAAGACAACGACGATCTCTCCACCCGGCAAGTTGTGAAAGGTGGGTCAAAGGGACTTAATTGTCTAGACTAGACCTCTGTCTCCTCCTGTATTGGTAATTGCGTGAAGATATTTATTTATAAAAATTATAATAGCTATACCATAATTTATCGTGTACTTTGTAACGTAGGACCTTCGCGCACATTAGCTAGTTTGTATACAACGGGAAATAATTCTGGCATTTCATAATAGCTTTGTATGCAAAGGTGACACGAACGAACTATGTTTATGGTCCATTGTGCCCATGCATAAATAGTTTGTCAATGAAATAATGACCGTACTGGTAATTCTGTTGTTTAAGCGTGGTTATATGTTATAGTCTGTAGTATGAACACAATTTCATGTAGTCTACGTGTTTACTATATTACAATATTTAAGGATACGCAATATCAGGGATTATATAGCAACGTAGCAAGCCTTTCGTTCTATGCAATCTCAGCAATCGAGCCTTTAAATGAAGGCAGTAAATAAGTATACATTTATGAAGGTTTTTTTGAAAAAAATTCGTTATTTATTTATCTATTAGAGTTAATTAAAAATACAATGTTTAATTATAGAAACAAAATTATGTCAATATTTACAATACTTATTAACTAAAACTACAGTAATCGTAGAGCCCAACTCCTCGTGGCGTGGTACCAGGAACGCGGGCTAAATTTCCACGATCAATGGTTAGACTCAACCGTTGCGAGAAAGGAACCAGCCCACCTGTCACTATTCACGGAAACCATTCCTTTAAATAAATAAAATGAATATCTTCACCAATTCCCAATATATTGCTAGACAATTACGTCGTTTCGACCCTCCTTCATATAGATATTGCAGGGACAACGTAACAGGTGGTGATCTAGTCGCCGTATTAATGTTCAAGCCAACGATGTAATTCGTACACATGTTTTGAAAATCCATTGATACTAGCCTGTCGCCTGGGGATCGAACTCGTGGTCTCTTCTCCGACTCGAATCCCGACCACTCGGCTATCATACCTCACACAATTATTTTAGAAATTATAAATTACAACTTATAAAATTAATAATTATTTACAACCAAAAGGTTATGTACGATTTTATCGTTGGCTTGGACATAAAGACAACGACGATCTCTCCACCCGTCAAGTTGTGAAAGGTGGGTCAAAGGGACTTAATTGTCTAGACTAGACCTCTGTCTACCCCTGTATTGGAAATTGCGTGAAGATATTTATTTATAAAAATTATAATAGCTATACCATAATTTATCGTGTATTTAGTAACGTAGGACCTTCGCGCACATTAGCTAGTTTGTATACAACGGGAAATAATTCTGGCATTTCATAATAGCTTTGTATGCAAAGGTGACACGAACGAACTATGTTTATGGTCCATTGTGCCCATGCATAAATAGTTTGTCAATGAAATAATGACCGTACTGGTAATTCTGTTGTTTAAGCGAGGTTATATGTTATAGTCTGTAGTATGAACACAATTTTATGTAGTCTACGTGTTTACTATATTACAATATTTAAGGATACGCAATATCAGGGATTATATAGCAACGTAGCAAGCCTTTCGTTCTATGCAATCTCAGCAATCGAGCCTTTAAATGAAGGCAGTAAATAAGTATACATTTATGAAGGTTTTTTTGAAAAAAAAAATAGAGTCAAAATATTCGTTATTTATTTATCTATTAGAGTTAATTAAAAATACAATGTTTAATTACAGAAACAAAATTATGTCAATATTTACAATACTTATTAACTAAAAACTACAGTAATCGTAGAGCCCTACTCCTCGTGGCGTGGTACCATGAACGCGGGCTAAATTTCCACGATCAATGGTTAGACTCAACCGTTGCGAGAAAGGAACCAGCCCACCTGTCACTATTCACGGAAACCATTCCTTTAAATAAATAAAATGAATATCTTCACGCAATTCCCAATACATTGCTAGACAATTACGTCGTTTCGACCCTCCTTCATATAGATATTGCAGGGACAACGTAACAGGTGGTGATCTAGTCGCCGTATTAATGTTCAAGCCAACGATGTAATTCGTACACATGTTTTTGAAAAATCCATTGATACTAGCCTGTCGCCTAGGGATCGAACTCGTGGTCTCTTCTCCGACTCGAATCCCGACCACTCGGCTATCATACCTCACACAATTATTTTAGAAATTATAAATTACAACTTATAAAATTAATAATTATTTACAACCAAAAAGGTTATGTACGATTTTATCGTTGGCTTGGACATAAAGACAACGACGATCTCTCCACCCGTCAAGTTGTGAAAGGTGGGTCAAAGGGACTTAATTGTCTAGACTAGACCTCTGTCTACCTCTGTATTGGGAATTGCGTAAAGATGTATATCATATTTATTAATATTTAACGATTTTAATAACAATTTAAGGATACACTATTTAAACCTCATCATCATCACCATTTCAGCTTAGCAAGAGTCCAAAGAACAAAGGCTTTACCCAAAGACGAAGATTATATAACCATCTTTAAAACCATTTACATCCATCACCATTTAAATATTAACTTAAAATACTTATTACCATTATAATTCAATATACGCTCTCGGAATCACTCTCTACACGCCTCCAGGCTATAGATGATGAATTGGCCCTTCATTCAGGTATAACTTACAGAAGGAAATTATGTCTGAATGAGACCACTCAAGTAACAGGTCTCGATGTTACAAGTTGACGTTTCACGGATATTTAATGACTAATTACCGACAATTACGTTTTATACGATCGCGAAATAAGCTCTTGCACTAATAACTTTTATACAATATTTGTTTTACAAAAACATACTTATTAATTTAAAACTACAATAATCGTACAGCCCTACTCCTTTTTAATGCATATCCATAACTGGGCGACTTAGTGGATTGTATAGACAGTTGGTGAGCCTTTATCTTAACGTGGGGAAATCCATTTTGGATACCCAGCCTCCTGGAAGAAAGCTGGGTTATGTCGGACTCCCACCGACTAAAACCCCACGATGGTCACCATCAGTGTTGAGGAAGGGTCACCGTTCGTAACGCAACCCTCTTTCGCTTGGCTAAGGTATCCCCCTCCCGGGAGCAACAACACAGTTAGTGAGCCTGCCTCAAAAATACAAACATCTATGAGACGATACTTGCTTGAATCTACCGGTGAGTACTAAATAAATTTAAAGTATATATATTGAAGCATATATATACAGAAAAGAAATATTTCTTTTCTGTATAG
This sequence comes from Sericinus montela, assembly GCA_029286605.1. Taxonomy (NCBI): domain Eukaryota; kingdom Metazoa; phylum Arthropoda; class Insecta; order Lepidoptera; family Papilionidae; genus Sericinus; species Sericinus montela. The sequence continues at coordinate 7,031,916 of JAGSMR010000014.1, forward strand.
GAATTTTCCGGTTTAAAAAACACACGTCGTAGAGTAGTATTCGTCTATTGGAGTCTTCTATTACAGTTAGCTTGTTTTTCAATATTATTTGTTAAAAACAGAGGTTCTCTCACTTGTGAATAAAGAACACGAAGTAAATTTTTAATTAATTATATTCATCTTCAAGCTGAAGGAATAGCTAGAGAGCACAGATCACCAAGAGTAATCCCAATTAGTTCTATCCCGAGTTGATTATCCCTCGATAGTCGATAATATTTTTACGGCTCTTACCTTAGCTAAAGCCTCTAAAGACGCCAACGGGAAGAAAAGGGAGATAGATATTCGCGCACAGTAAAAAAGCGCGTATTATAGCAAATTATTAATTTTCTCCACACACATTAGTCTACGTAACGAACTGCCTTTAAATTCATCATGACGTCAGATGCGTTTAAATATACAACTTCTGTTTAATGAATACTAGAGTTTGTTATTGCCACATTTCCCTGTTCGATTGAATGTTATCATAATTCTGTTATATCACAGAAATGTACCGTAGTAATAGTATATTGTATATTTAGTATAACAATGGATTCCTTTTATGATTGACTGAAATTGAATGAAACTTTACAACAATATAAAAATATGGGAACTTTAAATACTTACATAGATAAATAAATACATACACATAAGATACATACATAAGAAAGCAGGAACAATATAACACATCGTTGTTTGAAAATAAGTGGTGATATTTGGGTCGAAAGGACCCAATTCTCTAGACCACTGTCAACACCAGTATGGGAAATTGCGTGAAGATATAAAATAAGTAATTAAAAGTTGCTCAGCGTGCTATGTAAAGGACTATGCTCGGTGTTTCTCTGCATGATAGAATCCGTATCGAAGACATCCGCAGCAGAACCAGGGTATCCGACATAGCCGTAAGGATCAGCACGGCCACGTGGCAATGGGCCGGCCACAGCTCGTAGAAGTAGCAACCGTTGGGGAAGAAAGGTTCTCGAGTGGCAACCTCGTACAGGCAATCGCAGTGTAGGACCTCCATGAGATGGAGTGAAGACTTGCCAAATGTTGCGAGAAGTCGATCGTCACTTAGGACCGTTCCTTGTGGAAAAATTAGGCCTATGTACAGCAGTGGACTCTTGATAGGCCGTAAAGAAAAAGAAGAAGAAGTATTATAGCGCTATCTATGTCACACCAAGCGTGACTTGATCTCGATACTAAAATACTTCTGGATACTTGTATTAAAGCAGTTTAAGAAAAAGTTGTAAGAGTCATGATAGTCGAGTGGTTGTGTGTTCGGAATTTCGGTCAAGAGACCCGAGTTCAATCCCCAGTGGGTTTTTAAGAAACTTAACGATATATTGTTGGCTTGGACATAAAGCCGGGGACGTGCTCACCACCTATCACGTTGTCCCGAAAATATCTTCGGTGGAAGGATGGTCGCAGTGACTTATTTGTTTAGACTGGACCTCTGTCTACCCCTGTATTGGAAATTGCGTGAAGATATTTATTTATTAAGAAAAAAAGGAAAAGGGAGATTTGACTGTTGAGAAAAAAACGCCGTCTCTATGCGAAAGTAAAAGAAAGCAGAGAAACGCAAACATCAAACACAAGCACTTGAAGCCGTGTTGGCTTAATTCACTAATACTGTTAAATTGAACGGATTCCTATAAGTATGAGCCAACCCGACAAGATAGAAAGCAATTATGCCATGTAAACAATTATACACGTGAAAAGTTCATTGTACGAGTAATTTTCATCTCAAAGGAACTCTTCGATACTCTGCCAAATGGATCACTTGTCTGTTAGCAATTCACAACTCCTTGCTATAATGTATAAATATTTATCTTGTTGTAACGAAGCTTAAATAGATATCGGAGATGTTCTCACTCACTGCCAATTTTGTGTATATAGAATGAACTTGTGCCTGTTTTAAAGATAGGATGAAATTAATTAAAAATAATAAGTCACGACAGCCGAGTGGTGGGGGATCTGATTTCGAGTCGGGAGATCCGTGTTCGATCCCCAGGTGGCAGGCTCGTACCAATGTGTTTTTCAAAAAACTTATGTACGAATCATATCGTTGGCTTGGACATAAAGACGGCGACGGGCTCACCGCCTGTCACGTTGACCCGAAAATATCTTCGGTGGAGGTGTGTCGTAGTGACTTATTGTCTAGACTAGACCTCTGTCTACCCCTGTATTGGGAATTGCGTGAAGATTTATATTTATTTATTATAATATTAACAAATTCATACATAGATAAAGACAACATCACATAAATTGATCACACATTTATTTATTTTATCTGATTATTGCACCACCTGCCAGGCATCTGTAACGCGGCTTATCACCATCTTGACGCCTTTTTTATTATTATTTAATATATAAATATATTATTATTACCTAATAAATATATGACTCACATCATAGATTATACAACGCTGAAACCGTACCACCCAGAACGAGTCAAAAGAAATTGTTTTTCTTAAATTCCCAGCAAACGTTTACGCAAATTATTCGCAAAAGCAACTATAAATAAAACGCCGATCGGTCGGTCGGTCGGTCGGTGTTCTGTTTATTTTTGTCTGTGCGTCCCGTTTTATTATATGAATGCGTTCAAAGAATGTAAAACATCGAGGATACCACTCGTTTGTTTTTCGGGCATCGTGTATGTGACAGTGATGCCATCTATATAAATACAAGCAACAATTCACATCAAGAGTACCATTTGAGATACTACATATTTGTTCCATTTGCCGTAGAGACGATTGGTCCGTGGGGTCGTCGCGAGATAAAGTTACTACAGGGTGTAACTGCGATTACTCAGGCCGCTGGTGACAAGAGGGCTGGTTCTTTCTCGCTCAATGGCTAAGTCTAGCCATTTAACGTGGAAATGCAGCCAGCGTTCTTGGTACCATGACACGAGGAGTTGGGCTATACAGTTATTGTAGTTTTCAGTCAACAAGTATTGTAAATATTAACAAATAAATTTGTTTCTATAAATGAAGTATTAAAAAAAATGAACACCGATTTATTTTTCATCTACTTTTATTTGCTTACATAAAGACTGTAAATGTCCACTGTAGGACATAGGTTTCTCTCTCCTCCCCCCTCCCCCCCCTCCCCCCTCCCTCTCACTCTCTACTTTATTATTAAGAAAGACTCTGAATTCGCCAGAGTCATCTTTCTTATAATAACATCAGAATATTAGAGTTATTATTCTTTAATTTATTTAATCCTGGGATTGAGTTTATCGCTATGATACTACGTCATTCCCAATGGAATGACGTAGACAGAGGTTTAGACAATTAAGTAAGTAAAGAAGTTAGTGAGAGCCGGGTCTTTCAATAAAGGCATTTTTGGGACAATGTGACAGGAGGAGCCTGTCGCCGTATTTATCCCAACGACATAAATCGTACATAAATTCGGAAAAAAACTCATTGGTACGAGCCTACCGCCAGGGGACCGAGCTCAGGTCTCTCGACGCGGATTTCAATCACCCAACCACACGGCAATCGTGACAGTTGGGTCGAAAGGACAATTGTCTTTACCTCTGCCTACCCCAGTATTGACAATGACGTGAAGTTTTTTAATTTATGTAAATCATTGCATGCAAGATAAATCGGAAAGGTTTCTATGGGAGGCACAATGCGGATTTAGACCTGGAAGAGGATGCACGGATCAAATGTTTTCTCTCCGCATGATCACGGAGAAGATTCTGGCTGCTAACCAGAAGATTTTCTGTGCTTTTGTGGATCTTTGGTGGAGGTGTGTCGTAGTGACTTATTGTCTAGACTAGACCTCTGTCTACCCCTGTATTGGGAATTGCGTGAAGATAAATAAATAAATAAATAAATAAATAAATAAATAAATAAATAAATAAATAAATAAATAAATAAATAAATAAATAAATAAATAAATAAATAAATAAATATATAAATAAATCATTGCATGCAAGATAAATCGGAAGGTTTCTATGGGAGGCACAATGCGGATTTAGACCTGGAAGAGGATGCACGGATCAAATGTTTTCTCCGCATGATCACGGAGAAGATTCTGGCTGCTAACCAGAAGATTTTCTGTGCTTTTGTGGATCTTGAGAAAGCATTTGATAAGGTTGTAAGGAAGAAAATGTGGAAACTGTTGCCGGGGTATGGTGTGGATGGTCGATTGCTAAGGGCTGTGCAGTCACTGTACTGTGACTGTAAAGCCTGTGTGCAGGTAGGGCATGACCTGTCACCCATGTTAAGCGTCCAAACGGGCGTAAAACAGGGTTGTGTCATGTCTTCCTGGCTATTCATACTGTATCTCGACAGCTGTTTACAAGCTGAAAGATAGCTGTTTGGGTGTGAAATTGGGTGACATAAAAGTAAATTGTCTGCTTTATGCTGATGATGCAGTGCTTATAGCACCATCATAACTGCAGGCATTAGTCACGTGTATGAAAGAAGAATGTGAAATTAATGGTCTCCGTTTGAATGCTAATAAAACTAAGGTTCTGGTATTTGAAAGGGACGAAGAAAGAACGAAGTGCGAAATTTGGGTAAATCAGGAATGTCTAGAACAGGTGAATGAAATTGTATACTTGAAATTGCGTTTAGCCGGGATGGAAGATGTGATTTAGATGTGGACAGGCGTGTCGCTGCCGGGAACAAAGTCAATGGTGCCCTGACTGCGTTAATCAAAAGGCAAGGCGTTGTGAAAATGCACGCCTTGCAATATATAACGCAGTGTTGGTACCGACTTTGTTATATGGTAGCGAAACCTGGGTATGCCAGAAGAAGCATAAAAGCAGGTTGAATGCAGTGGAGATGCGTTCTCTTCGTAAAATGTGCGGCCTTACCATGGCCGACCGAAAGCGAAATGAAGAGATTCGCAATATGGCAGGTTTGAAAGATGACCTTGTCTCAAAATGGATAAGGGCGTGCTTCGATGGTTTGGGCACGTTGAGCGAATGGTGAAGACCGAATGGTGAAGACCGAATGGTGAAGACCGAATGGTGAAGACCGAATGGTGAAGACCGAATGGTGAAGACCGAATGGTGAAGACCGAATGGTGAAGACCGAATGGTGAAGACCGAATGGTCGGTCGGTCAGTGTTCTGTTTATTTTGTCTGTGCGTCCCGTTTTATTATATGAATGCGTTCAAAGAATGTAAAACATCGAGGATACCACTCGTTTGTTTTTCGGGCATCGTGTATGTGACAGTGATGCCATCTATATAAATACAAGCAACAATTCACATCAAGAGTACCATTTGAGATACTACATATTTGTTCCATTTGCCGTAGAGACGATTGGTCCGTGGGGTCGTCGCGAGATAAAGTTACTACAGGAATTGTAACTGCGATTACTCGGAGCCGCTGGTGACAAGAGGGCTGGTTCTTTTCTCGCTCAATGGCTAAGTCTAGCCATTTAACGTGGAAATGCAGCCAGCGTTCTTGGTACCATGACACGAGGAGTTGGGCTATACAGTTATTGTAGTTTTCAGTCAACAAGTATTGTAAATATTAACAAATAAATTTGTTTCTATAAATGAAGTATTAAAAAAAATGAACACCGATTTATTTTTCATCTACTTTTATTTGCTTACATAAAGACTGTAAATGTCCACTGTAGGACATAGGTTTCTCTCTCCTCCCCTCCCCTCCCCCTCCCTCTCACTCTCTACTTTATTATTAAGAAAGACTCTGAATTCGCCAAGTCATCTTTCTTATAACAACATCAGAATATTAGAGTTATTATTCTTTAATTTATTTAATCCTGGGATTGAGTTTATCGCTATGATACTACGTCATTCCCAATGGAATGACGTAGACAGAGGTTTAGACAATTAAGTAAGTAAAGAAGTTAGTGAGAGCCGGGTCTTTCAATAAAGGCATTTTTGGGACAATGTGACAGGAGGAGCCTGTCGCCGTATTTATCCCAACGACATAAATCGTACATAAATTCGGAAAAAAACTCATTGGTACGAGCCTACCGCCAGGGGACCGAGCTCAGGTCTCTCGACGCGGATTTCAATCACCCAACCACACGGCAATCGTGACAGTTGGGTCGAAAGGACTTAATTGTCTTTACCTCTGCCTACCCCAGTATTGACAATGACGTGAAGTTTTTTTAATTTATGTAAATCATTGCATGCAAGATAAATCGGAAAGGTTTCTATGGGAGGCACAATGCGGATTTAGACCTGGAAGAGGATGCACGGATCAAATGTTTTCTCTCCGCATGATCACGGAGAAGATTCTGGCTGCTAACCAGAAGATTTTCTGTGCTTTTGTGGATCTTGAGAAAGCATTTGATAAGGTTGTAAGGAAGAAAATGTGGAAACTGTTGCCGGGGTATGGTGTGGATGGTCGATTGCTAAGGGCTGTGCAGTCACTTTACTGTGACTGTAAAGCCTGTGTGCGGGTAGGGCATGACCTGTCACCCATGTTAAGCGTCCAAACGGGCGTAAAACAGGGTTGTGTCATGTCTTCCTGGCTATTCATACTGTATCTCGACAGCTGTTTACAGAAGCTGAAAGATAGCTGTTTGGGTGTGAAATTGGGTGACATAAAAGTAAATTGTCTGCTTTATGCTGATGATGCAGTGCTTATAGCACCATCATAACTGCAGGCATTAGTCACGTGTATGAAAGAAGAATGTGAAATTAATGGTCTCCGTTTGAATGCTAATAAAACTAAGGTTCTGGTATTTGAAAGGGACGAAGAAAGAACGAAGTGCGAAATTTGGGTAAATCAGGAATGTCTAGAACAGGTGAATGAAATTGTATACTTGGGGAGTGCGTTTAGCCGGGATGGAAGATGTGATTTAGATGTGGACAGGCGTGTCGCTGCCGGGAACAAAGTCAATGGTGCCCTGACTGCGTTAATCAAAAGGCAAGGCGTTGTGAAAATGCACGCCTTGCAATATATAACGCAGTGTTGGTACCGACTTTGTTATATGGTAGCGAAACCTGGGTATGCCAGAAGAAGCATAAAAGCAGGTTGAATGCAGTGGAGATGCGTTCTCTTCGTAAAATGTGCGGCCTTACCATGGCCGACCGAAAGCGAAATGAAGAGATTCGCAATATGGCAGGTTTGAAAGATGACCTTGTCTCAAAAATGGATAAGGGCGTGCTTCGATGGTTTGGGCACGTTGAGCGAATGAGTGAAGACCGAATGGTGAAGAAAATATATAGCGCGAAAGTTAATATTAAAAGGTGTCGAGGTAGACCGAGATTAACTTTCGAAGACCATGTGAGCAAATTGCTCGAAGAGAGGAGGGTCAAGAGTACTCGGATACCTAGACGTGCATGTATGAAGATGATGAATCTGAAAGAAGCGAAAGAAGTATGTAGGGATCGTGGCACTTGGCGATCTGTTCTCTCTGGCTACCCCGTCAGGGATTGTGCGTGAAGATAAATAAATAAATAAATATATAAATAAATCATTGCAATTGATCTTTGAAAGTAGACTAATGACAGAATCTCGTTGTCCTCAGGTGCCTTAATAGGGGGGATCCTGGGGGGGATGGCGATGAGACTTGGAAGGCGGTCGGTGCTGATGGCTGCTGCACTACCGTATACCGTCGCGTGGCTCGCGACAGCTCTCTCCACCAGCGTCAATATGATCTCTGCTACCTCCTTCTTTGGAGGCATGCTGGTGTGCTGTATAACGATGATCACTCAGGTATGTTTTGATAAGATCCATGTTAACCTTTATTTATTTATAAAAGTCACGATAGCGGAGTGGCTGGGCGATCGGAATTCGAATCAAGAAACTAGAGTTTAAAAAAATACTTATGTACGATTTATATACGTAAAGACAGCAACAGGCTCACACCTGTTACGTTGTCACAAAAATCTTGTCGCTGAAAGTTGGGTCGGAAGGATCTTGTCTACACCTCTGTCTTCTCCAGTATTGAGAATGGCGTGAACATACAATTTATTAAAAGTCAAACAAGACGGTTTTGTGGAGAAATACGTATAACGCTAAAAATAAATATGATATAGTAATTAATAATAAAAAATAGCTAAATAGCATATCACGGTGTTAAACCTGTGATCTTAGTGTCTAAGAAAACCCTGTAACATTCCTAAATATCTTAAAATTATTATTAACCTTCCTCCAGGGGTTCAAACTCCTTATTCCTAATTCGTATACAAATAAATCAAAACAGTTCCCAGGACGTAGGTTCGTACCTATGGGTATTTTGAAAACTTATGTACGATTTATGTCGTTGACTTGGACATAAAGACTGTACCAGGATCACCATCTGTCACGTTTTCCGAAAAAATATGTTCGATGAAAGGTGGATCGAAATGACTTAATTGTCCAGACATCTGAGTGTGTGTGTGTCATATTGGGAATGGCGTGAAGATATTTTTTTTATTTATATTTATTTGTAAAATACAGAGCAGAACAGGTCATTTTCTATATTAAAAAGGTTTTGTTAAAAATTCTAATTAATCGCCCAGTCCGGCCTACGCCACTATTCACATTTAGTTGTATGTGGTTGTCTATCGTACAGACCTAGGTCTGATATAGACAGGCCGACATATTTTAGTGGAATATGGGTCGAAGAGCTTAATCGTCTAGAATAGACCTCTGTCTACCCTTGTATAGGGAATTGCGTGAAGATATTTATTTATTTTAATATTATTTTAGTGTGTGATAAATTAAAGTAGAAATAACTGCCGAAATATTCCGGAATTGGCTAGTTAGAAATATACAGATAAAATGCAATTTGTGATCAATATTTTAAACATGAATTCTGTACTAGCTTTCGAGCGTCTTAATTCGGGTATATATTGTGATTTTTTACATAAATTTAATAACACAATGTTAGTAAAGAGACTGACATAAGATAAATACGAGTACCTTGTTAATAAATAATTTTGCAAAAACACGTCAAACTGACAGACATAAATAAGCAAATATCTTGTTCCATAGCCATCAAAGTTTATATTATATAATATACTAGTACATCAAAGTTTATATCAGAGTCATCAAAGTTTATATAATATACTAGTACGGTAACTTTTTGGTTAATAAACAAAATTCCCAAAAATAAAATAAATTTAACAAAAAAAATATTTTAAATTTAAGCCCAAAATACTTATTACACAAAATTTTAAATTAAATTTTAAGCCGCGTCCATTATATCTCACATCACTTCTACATACAACCTAACAATTTTTTCCTTTTTCCGCAATACTAGACGTAATAGAAACAAATGCACAATACATGGATTCCGTATTGCTTCTCATGGAGCCGTTAGTAGTTCAGAGCTTAGCATCCTCCATATTGTGTTGGAGGGAGAGAGGCAACAATGCACAAAACATGAGGATCACTTTCAAGTTTTTGTGTCGCCGTGAGAATGCGAGGGAAAAAGCACAAAACAGCCTCTTTAACGCACCATTCAACCGTTACCATTTGTTCATAGTTCACTGTTACAAACCGTGACACAGAGCCCGGACGGTTGATGACCAATTTATATATATTCTAAGAAAGATAGTATCTTCACGCTATTCCCAATGCTGGGGTAGATAGAGATGTAGAAAATAAAGTCCCTTCGTCTCACTTTTCACCTAAGATATTTTTGGGACAACGCGATAGGTGGTGAGGCCCGTCGTCGTATTTATGTCCAAGCCAACGATGTATATTGTGCATAAGTTTTTGAAAAAACTCATTAATACATGTGTACCACCTGGAGACCGAACTGACTTGAAATCCGATCACACAAACACTCGGCTATCGTGTTCTAAAACTAACTAAGCTTGTTAGACATCAAACAACTAAATAATTAAGTTGTAAAAGCTTCTTTATCTTAGTTGGTAGCTATGTTTAGTGACGAAACGTGAGGCCTCAAGTTTGTTTTACCACTGGTATATTGTCGTGAACTTCTCCATTCACAAACAGTTGTTTGATAGTTTATTAATTAAGACAAAATAAGTAAGAAAATAATACATATATAGATAGGGACAACTTCACATACATTGCTCCTATCCCAATGTAACATGCTAAAGCACGTGTGGTACGAGAAACGGTAACAACGAAGACAAGTAATGTTATTTATGGTATGAACTAAATACCTATGTCATGGCAATTATGTAATTTTTTGTTACTAAAATTATCCTTGTAGCAACAGTGCCCTTTTAATGAAATCAAATAATAGTAATGATAGTAATTAGTTACGTTTTTACTTTTCTTACCTTTCAAGTGATCTATTTTTCTATTATTCAATATTATGATGTTTCTTCTCCATTAGACAGATCAGATTAGGAAATGGTGAAAGTTAAAAGTGAAATGTATGTACATGTAGAAATATATATTATTTCATTGATCTCATCCCATCAGTAGAGAAGCTTTAGCTTGCTTGCTTTTATAATAAACAAAACGCTAATATGTTTGTTCTATATCCAAAGGGCACGTACGTCGCAAGCACCGCGCGAAAACTGTTTCTAATTACACTGCTTTGTTCAATATTAACAATCGTGCGAAACAACCTAATTTTTTCCGCTTTAACGCTTACTGTACGTTGGGAGTAAGCATATTTCATAGAAAACGGTAACTCAGAAGCTGTCAGCGCGTGAGAACATGTTTACATATACCTGCAGTTTTATCACAATCTGATGATATATGTTAGTCAAACGCCTTAGTTGTAAAGTGTGCTGAAAAGGTTTTGCTGGTTAGACCTCTGTCTACCTCATTTTTGGTAAAATCCCATGGATCCTCAGGAGGAATGCCTATTAATGAGGAATGCATATTGATGTTTTAGATATTAAAACAACATCGGACCCCACCTAACACTGTCCCTAGAAAATGCAGAAAAATTGTTTTCATCAACGCGTACACGTCACCAACATGTACGCTACTCGTCCACGGAGGTCGTCGAGTTTACATATATGACATATCGAAACATATATGTGATATCTAATCATTTACAATATAGCGAGGAGTCCATGCAGTTGGCACAAGACTCAATCTTTGGGAGAGAGGAATAATAGTTAAAAAAATATCTTCACGCCATTCCCAAAACAGGGGTAGACAGAGGTCTAGACAATTACGTCCTTTCGACCCACCTTCCACCGAAGATATCTTAGGGACAAGGTGAGCCCGTCGCCGTCTTTATGCACAAGCCAACGATATAATTCGTACATAAGGTTTTGAAAAACCCATTGGTACGAGCCGGCCACCTGGGGATCAAACTCGGATCTCTTTGACTCGAAATTCCACCCACTCGGCTATCGTTATATTGTAAATAATTGATGCAGATGGCAGGAAACCGTTCTACGGCATTCTTTGGGAGAGGGGGAATTATTATTCCAAAACACTTCTATTCCATCAACAGCTCTGTGGACTGTGCATACATCGACCTTGGCCCGCAGAACACAGCCTAGTTGAAATGTGAATGCTATCCGCAGAATAACAACGTCGTGCCGTTTGCAACCGGATGAACGAATGAGAGGAAATATTCAAACAAAGAATGCGGGTAAATTAAAAAAAAAAGAACGCAGAGGAAATTATGTAACTGGCCAGTGTTAATTTTGTTGTTTGTGAAAACTGTTCAGTGAAAGCGGCTAAGATAATCTTCTACCCTCTTAATTCTTGTAAAGGAATAAAAGATCATGAAAAAAAGATAGTCATGAAATCTTTTTCATTCCACCCACAAAGGAAGACTGGCTTGAAGTAATACCAGTAATGACACTGTATTTATATTTTTAAGAATATAAGTTGCTACAAACATCAATGCACGAGAGTAATCCAATTAAGTAATAAGATACGGTCGTAAAAAAATATTGATATTTTTGGAGTAGAAACTTTTTAGCACAGTTGTGATTTCAAACAATGAAAGGAAAGAACAAAGCTGAAAAGATTTTTTCGAGCCTCAGATTAAATCCTTTTAGAAGCAAGCAAACTAAAGACAAAATCTGTTTAGTAGCAAAAAACATTATTTACTTATCTTAATTTTCTGACTTTTACTTAGGTGACCCAAGTTCACCTTCAGAGTTCCTAAAGAATACAGTTTAGTATTTTTTAATCTACAAATTTTTCATTTAATAACGATATGTCCAAGCCAGCGATATAATTCGTACATAAGTTTTTGAAAAAAAAAAAACCATTGTTACGAGCCTGCCACCTGGGGGTCGAACTCAGGTTTCTTGACTTAATTTGCAACCACCCAACCACTCGGCTATCCTGACCTCAAATGGCTATTGGACATAAAGACGGCGACGGGCTCACCACCTGCCTGCCTTGTTCCGAAAATTGGAAGGTGGGTCGGAGGGACTTAAATGTCTAGACTAGACTTCTGTCTACCTCTGTATTGGAAATTGTGTGAAGATACTTACTTATTTATTATTTTAATTTAATGTACATGAATGCTATAGCAGACAGAGAAATAAATTGAGATCACTGAGACAGACAAAATTGTAATAAAATGTTATTTTGTTTAATTATATGTTTGTAGTTTTTAATTATATACATGCAGTAAAACGGTTATTTCAGTATTACAAACAGACACTCAAATTTTATTTATATGTATAGATTATTCATTATAAAATTGTATTAGGAATCAGTCTAGAGAATCAGCAATAAATTATTTTTGTTTTTTTTTTATATTTTTTAAACTTTCCATTTTCACATGCATGCATGTGAAAATGGATAAATGCGGATTTATGCCTCAAGCATTCTCTACTTCTGCTCTACTTCGTGTTGTACTTATAAAATAAAATAGAATCCAGGGTTTATATAAAGATAATATAGATAAATACATATATAGATAGGTACAACATCACATACATTGCTCCGATCCCAATGTAAGAAGCTAAAGCATTTTAGATATGGGAATCGGAAACAACGAAGCATCACAAACAAAAAAAAGGTGGTTTATCTACATTGACTCGTTCGGGAATCGAACCCGAGACTTTGAGATGGAGACAACTTGAAAACCGGTGTTTACGTCACTCGTCCACGGAGGTCGCATATTTATTAATACATTACAGCAAACATAGGCAAAGAAATCATATTACTGGCCAGTAACAAACATACATGCATTTAATTAAAAATGTCTAAAGAAACACGCACGTAATAAATACAT